>JAJHZJ010000345.1:6329580-6546755 GCA_023548195.1 Bettongia penicillata ogilbyi | reverse complement strand
GATAGTTGCTTTCAATTTTCCTTGTTGTCATTTCAATTTTTAACACTTTCATTTGTTGTGTATATGTGTATATATGAGTTTTCTGCATTTTGAAGTCATTTAAAAACATATCACATCACTAATTACTAACATTAATAGTAAAGTTTAAATAATGTCCAGTGAAATGGGAAACAAAAAGAGTCTGCTTTTTAGGTTGTTTTTAAGTGCTGTCAATCCTTCAACATTTACTGAAAACATTTGTTAAATGTGGAGCACTACCAGAATCTACACAACTGCCTTCTTCCTTTTGCCTTCTCAAATTTTGCAGGCTACCCCCAACCTAAACTTGTCCTGTCAGAAAGCATATTGACCTCCTTCTTTATTGAGAAGATTGCAACTGCGCTTTTTTAACTTCTTTTTCCCCCTCTACTCCACTCTTCATTTTTTTCTGTTTATCTTTTTTCTCTTATTTTTCTCCAGTCTCAGACAATGAGGTGGATTAGTTCTTTATCAAAGTTAAATCCTGCAGTAATTTTTAATTTAATACATTATTTTTAAAATACTTTATTCCATTTGTTGACATACTTAAAATATTTCATTTATGCCATTGTACTTTGTACCATCTTTTTTTCAATATATAACTCCCTGCCAATAAACCTATAACAAACAAAATAACTAAATGCTCTCTCTCTTCTCTTTCTCTGTCTCTCCTCATATGTTTACACACATACATATATACATATAACTACAGACACAAGTCAGGAAGTCAATAAAATTTATTAATTTCTTCCTATGTACCATAAGTGGTGCTAAGTACTGGGGATAAAAAGACAGTAAAAAAACAACCTCTTTGCTCTCAAGGAACTTATTCTAAATGTAATACCTTACTTTTATAATCCCCTTCTCCCTACAAAGAAAACAAGTTATATTTTGTTTTGACACAATAGATTCCAGCAAGTATTGTCCTGTGAAAATGTATTATCCCAAATTAGTTATTCCACACCAATTCAGAATATGAGTATGGCTAAGGTAAAATACTTCCTTCTTTTTTGTTGTCTGTGGATTAGTAGCAGAAGAAAAGGGTCTCTAACGTTACCAGCATGACCTTAACTGTGACTGCTATATTTGACTTGTACTTCGCTTTTTTTCATAGTTCACTTTATTAACACTAAAGTAATCATTCTGTATATTGTGATGTTGGCTCTATTTTATTTAATTTGTATCATCACATCACACTAGCTACCCGAGTTTTTCACATGAATTCATATATCATTTCCCATGATGCCACAATATCATAGATTCTTATGCTTCAGTTTATTCAACCATTTCCCATCAGTGCTTTTTCTTGCTTGACTCTACAAGAGAAGGACTCTTTAACTTCTTCCCCACCGTGTATCAGTCTGTGTAGTCCCAGGAAACAGGACAGGGGTGCTTGGCACTTTCACTTGTGATATTTCATTATAAGTACAGAAAGTGGAGTGGGAACCATGGGGATATGTTATATATGAATGTAAGCCAGATCTTGTAACTAACCTAACAGTAAAGCCCTGAGATTTATGGGTGTTGAAAGAAATCCAGGAGAAAGAAGTATTGCTGACTTTGGGTTCAGACGTTGTGAGAACAATGATATAAAGGAAGTTAACTAAACTGTCCAGCTAATTCTCTTCCCATCTTGGGTTAGATATGATATATGTGGGAAATCATGAGGAAATGTTTTTATATTTGTCCTTGTTAATTATTAGAAGTAAACATAATTTGAAATAGTAATCTTATGTCAAAGAGGTAAATGGAACTTGAGTGATAGTTACAGTGCCCCCCAAAAGTGTGGAACACAATCAGTTAAGGTCAAATACAATGGTAGAGAAGAGAAAATCCACTTTTTTAGTGTTCTATTGAACTCTAGGGTATGAGGGAGACAGGATAAAATGCAATAGACCTGATCCCATATTAAAGAGCTAAACTCCTATTCTTTCAAGACTCAATTTGGATATCACTTCCTACTCAAATTTACCTCTAAATTCCTTAAACTAAAATTCTTCCATCAAACTTCCTCATTTGTTGTGTATATGTGTATATATGAGTTTTCGGTATTTTGCAGTAATTTAAAAACATATCCCATCACTAATTACTAACATTAATAGTAAAGTTTAAATAACGTCCAGTGAAATGGGAAACAAAAAGAGTCTGCTTTTTAGGTTGTTTTTAAGTGTTGTCTCCCCATAAACGCACTGAGGCAACTGAGCCCTGTGAGGCAGTCCTACCCCGCCCCTCCCGGAGAACATGAACTTAATCTCACACTGAATAGCATCCCCGTCCCCACTGAAAGCCCGTAGGCTGGGAAGCAGCATTTGAATCTCAGACCCCAAGCACTAGCTGGGCAGATGTGAAGGTGAAGTGGGTGTGGAAAGGAATCTCAGAAGACAAGTAACTGGCGGGGAAAATGCCCAGAAAAAGGAAAAAAATATAAGAACATAGAAGGTTACTTTCTTGGTGAAGAGATATTTCCTCCTTTCCTTTCTGATGAGGAAGAACAATGCTTAGCATTAGGGAAAGACATAGAAGTCAAGGCTTCTGTACCCCAAACATCCAAAATAAATATTCCATGGGCTCAGGCCATGGAAGAGCTCAAAAAGGATTTTGAAAATCAAGCTAGACAGGTGGAGGAAAAACTTGGAAGAAAAATGAGAGAGATGCAAGAAAAACGGTTCAACACCTTGGTAAAGGAGGCCCAAAAAAATACTGAAGAAAATAACACCTTGAAAAATGGGCTCACTCAACTGGCAAAAGAAGTTCAAAAAGCCAATGAGGAGAAGAGTGCTTTCAAAAGCAGAATTAGCCAAATGGGAAAGGAGGATCAAAAGCTCACTGAAGTAAATAGTTCTTTCAAAATTAGAATGGAACAGAGGGAGGATAATGGCTTTCTGAGAAACCAAGAAATCACAAAACAAAACCAAAAGAATGAAAAAATGGAAGAGAATGTGAAATCTCTCATTGGAAAAAAAACTGACCAGGAAAATAGATCCAGGAGAGATAATTTAAAAATTATGGGACTACTTGAAATCCATGATCAAAAAAGGGCCTAGACATCATCTTTCAAGAAATTATTAAGGAAAACTGCCCTGATATTCTAGAAACAAAAGGAAAAATAAGTATTCAAGGAATCCACCAATCACTGCCTGAAGGACATCCAAAAAGAGAAACTCCTAGGAACATTGTGGTGAAATTCCAGAATTCCCAGGTCAAGGAAAAAATCTTGCAAGCAGCTAGAAAGAAACAATTCCCGTATTGTGGAAATAAAATCAGGATAACACAATATTTAGCAGCTTCTACATTAAGGGATCGAAGGCTGTGGAATAGGATATTCCAGAAGTCAAAGGAACTAGGACTAAAACCAAGAATCACCTATCCAGCAAAACTGAACATAATACTTCAGGGAAAAAATGGTCTTTCAATGAAATAAACGACTTTCAAGCATTCTTGATGAAAAGACCAGAGCTGAAAAGAAAATTTGACTTTCAAACACAAGAATGAAAAGAAGCATGAAAAGGTAAACAGCAAAGAGAGGTCATAAGGGACTTACTAAAGTTGAACTGTTTAAATTCCTACATGGAAAGACAACATTTGTAACTCTTGAACTTTTCAGTATCTGGGTAGTTGGTGGGATTACACACACACACACACACACACACACACACACACACACACACACACACACACACACACACACACACATGAAAGCACATGCAAAGCCAGAGAGCAGAGAGTGAATTGAATAGGATGGGATGATATCTTTAAAAATGAAGTTGAGCAGTGAGAGAGAAATGTATTGGGAGAAGAGAGGGAGAAATGGAAAGGGGCAAGTATTCTCTCATAGAAGAGGGAGGCAGGAGACTTTTTAGTGGGGGGAAAAAGAGGGGAAGTTTACTCTCATCACATTCGACTAAAAAAAGAAATAAAATGCAAACACTCTATCTTACAATACAGGAAAGAGGAGGATAAGGGGATAAGCAGGGTGGGGGTGGATAATGGAAGGGAGAGCAATGGGAGGAGGGAACAACTTGAAATCAACACTCTTGGGGAGGGACAGGATCCAAAGAGAGAATAGAAGCAATGGGGGTCAGGATATGATGGAGGGAATTATAGTTAATCTTACATAACACATCTATTCTCAAAGTCATTTGCAAAACTACACAGATATGGTCTGTCTTGAATTTTCTGCCTTCCCAAAGGAAATGGGTGGGGAAGAAGGGATGGGGAGAAGTTGGAATTCAAAGCTTTAGGACCAACTCTTGAGTATTGTTCTTGTTACTAGAAAATAAGAAATACAGGTAATGAGGAATATAATGTTATCTGGCCCTACAGTGCAAAAGGGAAGGTGGGGCCAAGGGAAGGGAAGGAGGACAGAAGAGAGGGCAGACTGGTGATAGTGAAATCAGAATGCTCGGTGTATTGGGCTGGGGAGTGGGGGACAAATGGGGAGAAAATTGGGAACCCAAAATTTGGTGGAAATGAATGTGAAAAGTTAAATAAATAAATCTATTAAAATAAAAAAAAAAAAAGAAATTTAGGCAAACAGAGTTACATGGTTTACCCATGGTCACATAGCTCGGAAATGTGTGAGGACAGATTAGAACTCTGAAACATGAGTCTTCCTGACTCTAGGCCTGCCACTTTTCCCACTTCTGCCACCTTGTTCAGAGAAGGCACTTGATATCTTTTTATTTGATTTATGCTGTTTAGATACATAACAGATTTTATCATGTGATTTGTTTCTGAAAGGCTTGATTACTAATAATGCTCTATCCTATACATGGTGGGATAATTTTTTGCCTTGCATAATTACCCTGTCAATGTAGGCCTCTTGTAGGAGACTCATACTGAGTCAGCTGCAATGGTTTGAATAGGGGGGAGGATAATTAATATCACTGCTAAGTGATCATTCCCAACATAACTTTGACAATGATTTCCTTTCTTTAAGGTAGATCAGGAAGCAATAGCTCAATTTTCCTGTTATAATTAGTTTTTGCAAAATCAAGGACCTTGTCTATTTGTAGGTTGGGCAGAACATGTGAGAGATACAGTATTTACATACGGGAACAGTGTCTAGATTTAAGAGGGAGTGAAATAGTTATTCACCTTAATTTAAGACATTCTTACTTATCCTTAGAGTGACCTGCTTTCTTCCCAGTCTTTCTCCCTCCTATACCAAATAAAAATAATTTAATAATTCTTCAAAATTGTACTAGACGTAATTGTAAGAACATCTTGTAAAATAAACAATACTTAGATATTGAGAAGTTATATAATTTACAAAGTTCCCAGAATTAATCAGCAGCTGTGCCTGATAGAAACCAGAGACCAGATTTCCTAACAGAAGACTGGCAATACTCACCCTTTTTTGTGTTACTATTAGCTGTCATGATCTGAGCAAACAAATGGTCATGTTGCACAATGTCAATAGCACACAGCCTAATCTTTCTCTCTGAGAAGACTGTAAAAATACCAACACCTGTTGCAGAATTAACAAGAACTGAAGGACTTGCAGTAGGTAGTACCAATTGTGCCTCTTATTCTTGTCTTTTAAAAACCTGCCACTTCAGTGTGGAAATGGCTGGAGCTTGTGACAGTGACTCAGTGTCAGAGGGAGTAAAACTAGTCATTGTGGCTCCATTGTGGCATGAAGGATTGTAATCATTTTCACAATTCATGGCAACATACATTGAAAAATTTCTCTCTCTCTCTCCCTCTCCCTCCCTCTCCCTCCCTCTCCCTCCCTCCCTCTCTCCCTCTCTCTCTCTCTCTCTCTCTCTCTCTCTCTCTCTCTCTCTCTCTCTCTCTCACACACACACACATATATTCACACACATAACCACACACACACACACACACACCAACAGCTACACCAAAACACACATAATTTGAGAAATTCGAGAGCTAAAAACTGAATCCGGATGATACAAAAGGAATTCTTTATGACATAAATTTAAAGGTGGCACTAAATACATGTGTACTTAATTCTTTAAAAAAATTTTAAAAAAAGACATTTTGCTAAGCTGCAGCCTACTTGGCCCGCATGGGTGCTGGCCTTCCAATTTAAATAACCATTTTCAAAGAACATCCTTCTTGGTGGGAGCCAAGATGGTGGAGTAGAAGGAGAGGCCTACTCTAGTTCTCCCACTATAGCCTATAAAATAACTGTAGGGGCAGAGCCAAGATGGCAGAGTGAGAGCAAGGAATCACCTAAGCTCTCAGATAAACTCCTTCAGGTATCTCTGAAAGGAGAATCTGACCAAATTTTGGAGGTGCGGAATCCAGTGGGAGACAGATTGTGATGGGTTTGGATCCCAGGTTAGACAGGAAGGTCCACGGGAAGAATCGGTTCCACGGGGGTGAGCCCACAGCACACAGCGCAGCATGACCAGCACAGTGGAGCAGAAGGGACCCGAGAAACCTGAGCGGCGGCCAGAAACAGAGAAGTGGCACCAAGGGTAAGAGACAAGCTGAACCGAGTCAGTGAGAGCTGCTGAGCACCAGATATCAGCACAGCAGCTCCTGAGACATACAGCCTGAAGATCAAACTTCGGTAAGTCACCTACTTGAACTTCCAGGAGCCAGGATGGCAGAGTGATCAGTAAATGCTCTCTTCTCACCCCTTGATGACCATGAAAGAACCATAAAATATTTCCCCAGAAAAATCCTAGATCTTCAGGAATAGCAGAATATAATCTCATAACACCTGAGGCCAATAGTCTCATAACACCTCAGACGAGGAAAATAGCTAAGGGGGATTCCTGCCATGGTGGCAGAGGCAAACAGGAAGGACAGAGGACCCAGGGCAGAGAAAAATCGCACTAGGACCCAGGCAAGCTTCATTACCAGGAGAGGAGCCCCAGGAGGGGTGGGAACAGGCAGTAGCATCTAGGCGTGCCTCAGCTGTCCAGGGGAGTCAGAAAGACAATAAGGCAGCTGGGATTACGAGCCCCTGAGTTTGCCTTTGCCTTAGTTCAGCTGAGGAGATCTCCTATGACCAGACCAATCCTCCCCCACACTTAACAAACTAAACCCAGGGCTGATTGGGGAAACACCAAACAAAAACCTGCTTTTAGCTTTTTCACACATCAGCTCAGCAAAAAGATCTCTAGCTTTTGACTGAAAGAACCAGAAGCCACAACACTCAATCAACATCATGAACAGAAAAATGCAGAGGGCCGAAAGAAGCATAGAATCTTTATATGGGGATAATGACCAAAACACAAAATCCAAAGAGGTCAGAGCTGAGACTGTATTTCCTTCTGAAACTTCAGAAAGGACTATGAACTGCTCGCAAGCACAAGCAGCTCTCTTGGAACAGCTGAAGAAGGAAATAGAAGATAAACTGGCCAATGATTTTAAAATTTTGATGAAGGAACTCACTGATGAGAACATCTATTTGAAAAGGAAAATTGAACAAATGGAAAAGGAAAATAACTCCCTAAAATGTCAAATGGAAAAGGAAACCAAAAACCTAACTGGGAAAATTGGTCGAGTGGAAAAGGAAGTGCAAAAATTAACGGGAGAAAATAGCTCCTCAAAAGTAAAAACTGGGCAGATGGAAAAGGAGTTGCAAAAGTTTATGGAAGAAAACGATTTGATAAAGATTAGAATTGGGCAAGTAGAAACGAATGACTCAATGAGACAGCAAGAATCAGTCAAACAAAATCTAAAGAATGAAAAGATAGAAGAAAATGTAAATTCTCTAATTGGAAAAACAACTGACCTGAAAAATAGATCCAGAAGAGCAAACTTAAGAATTATTGGACTGCCAGAAACCCATGATAGAGAAAAGAGCCTGGACAATATCTTCCAGGAAATCATCAAGGAAAACTACCCGGAAGGTCTAGATTCAGAGGGCAAAATTGTCATGGAAAGAATCCACCCTTCCCCTCCTGAAAGGGATTCCAAACTCAAAACCCCAAGAAATATAGTTGCCAAATTCCAGAGCTATCAAGTGAAGCAGAAAATATTACAAGCAGCCAAAAAGAAACAATTTAAATATCAAGGAGATACCGTCAGGATTACACAGGATCTTGCAGCTTCTACATTAAAAGATCAAAAGAATTGGAACCCAATATTCTGTAAGGCAAAGGAGCTGGGACTGCAACCAAGGATCAACTACCCAGCAAAGTTCAGCATAACATTCCAGGCAAGGAGAAAGTCATTCAACGAAGTAAGGGATTTCCAGAGCTTCCTGACCAAAACGCCAGAACTTAATAGACAATTGGATCTTCAAATGCAGGTCTCAAGAGAATCATAAAAAGGGGGGAGGAAAAAAAAAACAACTTGTTACTCCATTAGGGCAAACTGTTTACTTCCCTATAAGTGAAGATGGTAACTGTTAATCTTGAGAATTGTGTGGCTATTATGAAATATAAAAAGGATATGCATACGGGGGATGGGTATAAAGTAAATGATATCATGATAAAAAATATGATTTAAGTATGAGAAGGGATTGTAACAGGAGGTGTGGAAAGGAAGAAGGAGAAAATGGAAAATTACATCACAAGAAGGAGTACAAAATCATAGTAGAGGGAAATAGGGGAGGGACATGAGCATTGTGTGAGAGGTGCTGTCATCTGATTTGTTTAAAGGACAGAAAAATAAACTTAAGTAGATAATCCTAACTAGCTCTATAGGCAGTAGAAGAGGAAGGGGAAAGAAAGGGGAGGGAGGCTAAAAGGGAGGGAAGAAGCAATAAGAGTAAAGGGGAGTAAAAGGGAGGGGGCTAAAACAATGAGGGGAAGGCAGCAGGAGGAGGTGGTGAAAAGTGAATACTTTTGAGGAGGGGAAGGGAGACAGGAGAGCTAAAAATACAAATGGTGGCAAAGAAGATGGAGGGAAATACACAGATTGTAATCATAACTGTGAATGTGAATGGAATGAATCCTCCCATAAAACGGAGATGGATAGGAGAATGAATTAAAAGTCACAATCCAACAATATGCTGCTTACAAGAAACACGTTTGAAACGGGGGGATACACATAGGATAAAGGTCAAAGGATGGAGCAAAATATATTTTGCTTCAGCTGTTGTAACAAAGACAGGAGTAGCAATCCCAATCTGAGACAAAGCAGAAGCAGAAATAGATCTAATCAAAAGGGATAAGGATGAAAACTATATCCTGCTAAAAGGCACCATAGACAATGAAGAAATATCATTACTAGACATGTACGCTAAAAGTGGTATAGCATCCAGCTTCTTAGAAGAGAGGTTGGGGGAGTTGAAGGAAGAAATTGACAGCAAAACTATACTAGTGGAGGACCTCAACCTCCCTCTTTCTGAACTTGATAAATCTAAATTCAAAATAAACAAGAAATAGGTTAAGGAGGTAAATAAAATTCTAGATAAGGTAGATATGATAGATCTTTGGAAAAAATTGAATAGGAATGAAAGGAATATACCTTTTTCTCAGGGGTACATGGAACATTTGCAAAAATTGACCATGTACTAGGACATAAAATCTCACAATCCAGTGCAGAAAGGCAGAGATAATCAATGCATCCTTCTCAGATCATAATGCAACAAAAATTATATGTAGTAGAAGGCCATGGAAAGATAAAGCAAAAATCAATTGGAAACTAAATAACTTAATCCTAACGAAGGAATGGGTTAAAGAAGAAATCATAGACACAATCAACAACTTCATTCAAGAGAATGACAATAATGAGACAACCTACCAAATCTTATGGGATACTGCAAAAGCAGTTCTTAGGGGAAGTTTTATATCTTTGAATGCCTACATAAGTAAAACAGAGAAAGAGGAAATCAGTGACTTGGGCATGCAGCTGAAAAAGCTAGAAAAAGAACAAATTAAAAATCCCCAAGAAAATAACAAATTAGAAGTACTGAAAGCCAAAGGACAGATTAATAAAATTGAAATTAAGAAACTATTGAATTAATAAATAAAACCAATAGTTGGTTTTATGAAAAAACTAATCAAATTGATAAACCTTTGGTCAATTTCATTTAAAAAAAGAAAGAAGAAAATCAAATTACTACTACTAGAAATGAAAGGGTTGAACTCATCTCCAATGAGGAGGAAATTAAAACAATAATCATAAATCACTTTGCCCAAATTTATGCCCACAAATTCGATAATCTAAATGAGACGGATCAAAAGCTTTTTCTGCATCTTTTGAGATAATCATGTGGTTTCTGTTAGTTTTGTTGTTGATATGGTTGATAATGCTAACAGTTGTCCTAATACTGAACCATCCATGCATTACTGGTATGAATCCGACCTGATCATAATGTATTATTCTCGTGATAAGGTGCTGTATTCGTTTTACTAAAATATTACTTAAAATTTTTGCTTTTATGTTCATTAGAGAAATTGATCTATGATTTTCTTTCTCTGCTTTGTCTCTTCCTGGTTTAGGTATCAAAACCATATTTGCATCATAAAAAGAATTTGAGAGGACTCCTTCTTTCCCAGTTTTCAAAAATAGTCTGTATATTATTGAAACTAACTCTTTTTTAAATATTTGATAGAATTGACTTTTAAATCCATCCAACCCTGGGGATTTTTTCCTAGGGATTTCGTTGATGTCTTGTTCAATTTCTTTTTCTGAGATTGGATGTTTTAAGTATTCAACTTCCTCTTCTGTTAATCTGGGAAATTTGTATTTTTAAAAATATTCATCCATCTGATTTAGACTGTCAAATTCATGGGCATGAAGTTGGGAAAAGTAATTTTTTAATTATTATTATAGTTTCCTCCTCATTGGAGGTGAGTTCACCCTTTTCATTTTTGATTTGAGTAATTTGATTTTCGTTTTTAAATGAGATTGACCAAAGATTTATCAATTTTATTAGTTTTTTTTCATAAAACCAACTATTGGTTTTCTTTATTAATTCAATAGTTTCCTTAAATTCAATTTTATTAATCTCTCCTTTGGTTTTCAGTATTTTAAATTTGATATTTACTTGGGGAATGACAATTTTACCTAAAGTAATTTACTTATTTGGTGTAATACAAATTACCCTATCAGATAAATATTTTCTAGGGCTGGGGAAAAATAGTACCAAAATAAATCTGGAAGAAAAAAAAGTCCAGAATATCAAGGGAACTAATGAAAAGAAATGCTAAGGAAGGTGACCTTGTTCTACCAGATCTCAAATAGTATTATAAAGAAGCAATTATCAAAACCATTTGGTACTGGCTAAGAATCAGAAGGGTAGACATGTGGAATAATCCAGGTACTCAAGACACAGTAGACAATGAATATAGCAATGTGCTGTTTGATAAAGCCAAGAACATCAGCTTCTGGGAAAAGAACTCACTGTTTAACACAAATTGCTGGGAAAACTGGCTAAAAGTGTTGTGGAAACTAGGCATAGTTTCCTGAAACTGTACAATGCCTGTCGCTGTAGACAAGAAATAAATCCAAATGCGTATATGAACTAGGTATAAAGATGGATACTGTGGACAAAATGGCGAAGCAAGGAATAGTATATTTATCAGATTTATGGAGAAGGGAAGAATTTTTGAATAAAGAAGGGATAGAAAGGATTATGAAATGCAAGATGGATAATTTTGATAAAATTAAACTGAAAAGTTTTTGCACAACCAAACCCAATGCAACCAAAATCCAGACAGAAGTAGAAAACTGGGAAAGAATTTTTTACAGCTAATGTTGGTGATAAAGGCCTTATTTCTAGAATGTATAGAGAACTGAGTCAAATGTAAAACAATACAAGTCATTCTCCAACTGATAAATGGTCAAAGGATATGAACAGGCAGTTTTCAGAGGAAGAAAATAAAGCTATCTATAGTCATTTGAAAAAAATGCCGTCAATCACTATTGATTAGAGAGACACAAATCAAAATAACTCTGAGGTACCATATGACACCTATCATATTGGCAAACATGACAAAACAGGAAGATGATAAATGTTGGAGACGATGTGGGAGAGTTGGAACACTAATATGCTATTGTGAGCTGTGAACTGATCCAATCATTCTGGAGAGCAATTTGGAACTACGCCCAAAGGGACACAAAAATGTGCATATCACTTGACCCAGAAATAACGCTTCTAGGATTGTACCCTCAAGAGATCATAAAAATGGGAAAGGCTCCCACATGTACAGAAATATTTATAGCAGCACTTTTTGTGGTGGCTAAAACCTGGAAATCAAGGGGATGCCCATCAGTTGGGGTATGCTGAATGAATTATGGTATATGAATGTAATGGAATACTATTGTGTTATAAGAAATGATGAACAGGAAGTTTTCAGAGAAGCGTGGCAAGATTTATGTGATCTGATTCTGAGTGAAAGGAGCAGATCCAGGAGAACCTTGTGCACAACAATTACCACAGTTTGTGAGAATTTTTTTCTGAAAGAATTGGAACTTCATTACAATGTAAGGACTTAAAAAAAAATTCCCAATGGTCTTCTAAGGCAAAGTGCCTTCCACATCCAGAGAAAGAACTATGCAATTCAATCAAAGAATGTAGCAGATCAATTGTGTGTGTGTGTGTGTGTGTGTGTATTGCATTTTGGTTTGTTAAATGATTTCTCACACTCATCTTAATTTTTCAACCCAGCATGACTATAGTCAAAATGTATTTAATAGGAGTGTATATGTAGAACCTATACAAAATTGTATGCCATCTTGGCGAGGGAAGGGGGAGGTAAGGGAAAATTGTAATGTAAGTTATTTGGTAGTTATTGTAGAACACTGAAAATAAATGAAGTTACTTAATTAAACATTTAAAAAAATAAAAAATACAATTAGCCAAACTGAAAAAGAATCCACTGACTAAAAAAAAATTCCCAAAAAGGTAGAATTGATGAAATGATCACTCAAAGCCTAGACAGTTTCTTTCCAGAAATTATGAAGGAAAACTGTCCTGATGTCCTAGAAACAGAAGGTAAAATAATCATTGAAATAATCCATCTATCATCCCCTGAAAGAAATCCCAAAACTACTAGTAAAAGGAGTATTGGAGCCAAATTCCATAATTATCAGGTCAAAGAGAAAATAATTAAGGGGAGGAGCCAAGATGGAAGAATAAAAAGACTCACGTATGCTAGCTCCAAACCCACAGCCCATAAATTTCCTGTAAAAAGAACTCCCCACAAATTCTGGAACACTGCAAGCCACGCAGAAATGCAGTGGAGGAGATTTCCGCTCCAGAGAGCCCTGAAAAACTGACCCCAAAGGTCCATTGCGCCCTGGACAGCGGAGCCCACCCCTGCACTGCCCTGGCCGTGGAGACCAGCCCTGGCTGCACGGCACTGAGAGGAGGAGTTCGGAGCAGGCTTCAGGGACAGAATCTCCCGGGCCACGAAGACACCGGGAAACCACAATGGCCCTGTAGACCACCAGTGTCCCCACAGCTTTTCGGATACACCTGTCAAAGGAGGGAAATTATGTGCACCATCTCTGTTGCCCTCTCTTGAGGGTGTGAGTGGTTGGGTGGGGGAATCCATAGAACCCCTTCCCCCCCCAGCCTGGAGGACATCTGAGTCATCAGTGTTTGGGTGTCTTTACTCCTCCCTTTATTAAAATGTAATTTTATCTTCTAAAAAAAAAAAAAAAATCTCCCCTCCACCCACAGGCGCTCCAGGGCAGTGAGAGAGACTTCTGGGCTGTCCGAGAGGGGAGGAGGGTGTCTCCATGACTCAGGCCCCCTCGGGAGGCAGAGGCAGAGGTAGCGGCAGAGGCAGGGGTGGTCAGGGGCTCCCGGAGCATGAAGGACCTCAGAACCATTACTGAACATCTCTGCATAAACCCCCTGAGGGAACTGAGCCTGGGAGGCAACCCTGCCCCTACCTGAGCACCAGAACTTAAGCTCACATTGAATAGCAGCCGCTCCTACCACGTAAAGCCCTGAGGCTGGGGAGCAGCATTTGAATCTCAGACTCCAAGCACTAGCTGGGCAGATCTAGGCAGGGGTGGAGAGGAATCTCAGAAGTCAAGGAACTGGCTGGGAAAATGCCCAGAAAAAGGAAGAAAAATAAGACCATAGAAAGCTACCTTCTTGGGGAACAGATGTCTCTTCCTCTCTTTCATTTCTGATGAGGAAGTACAATGCTTGCCATTGTGGAAAGTTGTGGAGGTCGGGGCCTCTGTATCCCAGACATCCGAGGTGAATGCCCAGTGGGCTCAGGCCATGGAAGAGCTCAAAAAGGATTTTGAAAATCAAGTTACACAGGTGGAGGAAAAACTGGGAAAAGAAATGAGAGAGATGCAAAAAGTCATGAAAAACGGGTCAACACCTTGTTAAAGGAGACCCAAAAAATGCTGAAGAAAATGACATCTTGAAAAATAGGCTCACTCAATTGGCAAAAGTGGTTCAAAATGGCAACGAGGAGAAGAATGCTTTCAAAAGCAAAATTAGCCAAATGGAAAAAGAGGTTCAAAAACTCCCTCAAGAAAATACTTCTCTCAAAATTAGAATGGAACAGATGGAGACTAATGACTTTCTGAGAAACCAAGAAATCACAAAACAAAACCAAAAGAATGAAAAAATAGAAGAGAATGTAAAACATCTCATTCGAAAAACAACTCACCTGGAAAATAGATCCAGGAGAAACAATTTAAAAATTAAGGGACTACCTGAAAGCATGATTTAAAAAAGAGCCTAGATATCATCTTTCATGGAATTTTCAAGGAAAACTGCCCTGAGATTCCAGAACCAGAGGGCAAAATAAGTATTGAAGGAATCCACCTATCACTGCCTGAAAGAGATTCAAAAAGAGAAACTTCTAGGAACACTGTGGCCAAATCCCAGAAATCCCAGGTCAAGGAGAAAGTATTGTGAACAGCTAGAAAGAAACAATTCCAGTATTGTGGAAATACAATCAGGAAACACAAGATCTAGCAGCTTCTACATTAAGGAATTGAAGGTCATGAAATAGGATATTCCAGAAGTAAAACCAAGAATCACCCACCCAGCAAAACTGAGTATAATACTTCAGTTAAAATATGATCTTTCAATGAAACAGAGGACTTTCAAGCATTCTTGATAAAAAGACCATAGCTGAAAAGAAAATTTGATTTTCCAACACAAGAATGAGAAGCATGAATAGGTAAACAGCAAAGAGATGTCATAGGGGACTTACCAAAGGTGAACTGTTTACATTCCTACATGGAAAGACAATATTTGTAACTCTTAAAACGTTTCAATATCTGAGTAGTTGGTGGGACCACACACACACACACACATACACACACACACACGTACAAGTGTGCATGCACACACATACAGAGACAGCGAGTACAGAGTGAACCATATCTTAAAAGAAATTTAGGTAAACGGTAAGAGAGAAATTTAGTGGGAGGAGAGAGGGTAAAATGAAATGGGGTAAATTATCTCTCATTCAAGAGGCAAGCAGGGGTCTTTTTAGTGGAGGGAAAAAGAGGAGAGCTGAGAAAAAACATGAAGTTTACTCTCATCGCATTCGACTAAAGGAAGGAATAAAATGCACACTCATTTTGGTATGAAAACCTATCTTACACAATACAGGAAAGTGGGGGAGAAGGAGATAAGCAGGGTGGGGGGGGATGATGGCAGGGAGGGCAATGGGAGGAGGGAGCAATTTGAAGTCAACACTCAGGGAGCAACAGGATCAAAAGACAGAATAGAATCAATGGGGGGCAGGATAGGATGGAGGGAAATATAGTTAGTCTTACACAACATGACTACTATGGAAGTCATTTGCAAAATTACACAGATATGGCCTATATTGAATTGCCTGTCTTCCCAAAGGGAATGAGTGGGGAGGGAGGGATGGGAAGAAGTTGGAACTCAAAGTGTTAGGAACAATTATTGAGTATTGTTCTTGCTACTAGGAAATAAGAAATACAGGTAATGGGGAATAGAAAGTCATCTGCTCCTACAGGACAAAAGAGAAGATGGGGACAGAAGAAGGGAGGGAAGGTAGAAGAGAGGACAGATTGGTGATAGGGGAAATTATAATGCTCGGTGTATTGGGGTGGGTGGAGCAGACAAATGGGGAGAAAATTTGGAACCCAACATTTTGTGAAAATTAATGTAAAAAGTTAAATAAATTAATATTCATCAAAAAAAAGGAAATAATTACAAACCACTAGAAAGAAGAAATTTATACATCATGGAACCACAGTCAGGATTGCACAGACCCTCGCAGCTTCTACATTTGAGGAGCCAAGGGCTTGGAGTATGATTTTCCAGAATATAACCAAGCTGCTCCACAATGTTCAGCATAATATATCGGGGGGGAGGAGGAGATGGGTATTCAATGAAATAGGAGGCTCCCCAACTTTTCTGATGAAAATTACAGAATTGAACCAACATTTTCATCTTCAAATATAACATTCTGGAGAGGCATAAGAAGGTAAACTATAAATTAAAAAAGTCATTCAATAAGATTAAACTGTTTACATTCTTACATGGGTAGATAATATTTGCAACTCTTGAGAATTGCATCTTTATTTTAACACTTAGAAGGGATATACTTTCACAGGGGTTATGGGTGTTAATTGACTTTGATGTGATAATGAAAAAAATAATTAAGAAGTAAAAGAGAGGATTGTATTGTGAGAAGAGGAAAGCAAGAAACAAAAAAAAAGTCAATTAGATCACATGAAGTGGTGGAAAGATCTGTTACAGTAGAGCAAAAGAGTGGAGGGAGGCAAGGATTATTTCAACTTTAAGCTCATTGGATTGGGCTCAAAGAGGGAATATCACTCAATGAGTTATAGAATTCTATCCTATCCTATTGGAAGAAGGAGGGGAGAGGGAAGAAGTGATGTGAAAAAAGTAAAGAAAAGGGAGAGGGACTGATAAAACAGAGGGTAGACTGAGTGAGGCAATAGTCAGAAGGAAAACACTGGTGAGGTAGATAATGAACAATGCACAAATTGAGGAAAAACAAGGGGAAGAGAAAGACACAGTTAGTAATCATGACTGTGAATGTGAAAAGAAAGAAATCTCCCATAAAACAGAAGTAGATGGCAGAGCGGATTAAAAACCATAATCCTACAATATGCTGGTTACAAGAAACATACTTGAAACCAAAGGATACATACAAAGTAAAGGTAAAATATCAGAGCAGAAAGTAGAATGCTTCAGCTGAAGTAAAAAGGGAAGAAAGGGAGGAGGGTGTCAGTAATCAATCCTGATCTCAAACTTAGCAAAATCAAAATCTGATTGAACTAAAAAAGATAAGAAAAGAAACTACATACTGCTGAAATGTACCATAAAATAATATCTATACTAAGCATATATGCACCAATTTGTATAGCTTGTTTAATATGATTTAATATATCCTATGTCTGATTGTATGTTCTGTTGGAAATGGGAGGGGGGATTTAGAACTCAAAATCTAATAAAAGTGAACATAGAAAACTTAAAGTGAATTAATAACTTTAATAAAGAACATAGAGGTAGAAAATATTCATAAAGAAGCCTGAGATTGTCTAGTTTCTTTGTTTTTACCTTAAAATGTTTAGCTGTAAAAAATTTTTATTTTTATTTAATTTTATTTTACTTTTTATTTAAAAATTTTCCCCCCATAAAATATGTTCTGAGTTCATGTTCAAGTGTCACATTTACATACCACATCTTAAATATACAGAACTCTAAATGGCTTTGTGACTTAATACGTGAATAGGTTACTTAAAATTAAATAATTTGGATATAATGCCAAACTGAATGGAACATTTTGACAGTAAGGAATCAAATTTTAAAGAACCTTATCAGTTGAAGAACTGACTAATTGGAAATAAAACTATGCCTAACAAAAAATCATAGCAATTTAGGGAAAGCTCCCCTCTTTGATAATATTGGGAATAGGTACACAGTAGCATAAAATGGACTTTAGGGTTTGAGAACCAAACAAATGGGATATGAATGAGCAATCCAGTAGTGTTAGGAAATTGCAAGTGTGTATCTGTATGCCATATGGCTATACAATGTACCAAAAATATAACTATGTAATAATTGATAAGGACCATGACATGTAAGAATAAGGAAATAATATTTGCAATGTAAAGAGTAAAGAGTAAACCCTAATTTGAACAGTGTGTAATTGTTTTAATTTCAAATGGATATAAAAACTACTAGTGTTAAAATGGGAGAGGGGAGGAAAAATAGTCTAAGATTAGAAATCAAGAGTTTCAAGAAAAAGATAACTAAAGGTAATGTGACAAAACTTGGAGAAATATAGTTTATATACTAGCAAACATTATTCCAATATAATCAGTACTGTAACTGTAACATTTTCATTTGAATACGTTTAGACTGTCCTTTATTGTAGCACAGGTGAGAAAGATTATCCCTTAAAGACCTAGCTAATTATTTGCAGCAAAGAAGATTGTAATGTATGAATTAGCATTAAAAATATTCCTTTAAAATAAATTGGATGTACATAAAAGAGTAAAAATTTCAGTAAAAATGAAAGTGTTCTTGCTACCCTATGATAGAGAAAATTCTAAAATGTTGCACCCTAGCTTATTAAATATCACATATGTTTGCCATCATCTAAGAATTACCCTAAGGAAGCATACTATGATATATCAGTCTTCTGGGTGGGGGGACGGGGATGAATACACTTGCAAATCTGACAAAATTCCTGGACTAATGATCCATCCAATAAATATCCAAACAACTCCCATTACACAAAATTTCTGAAGTAAACACTCTAGAGAGAATGCACAAAATAAATAAAGTTTTAAATGAGTAGCCAGGGAAAGGAAGGCTCAGAACTTCTCACAAAAATCAGAGTAATAACCCTTCATGAATATCGTGCAAAGGAGCTATCTTTATAAGAGTGCTCAGCTCTGCATGAGCCACACAATGCCTGATTATCATCACCTACTACATTTATGCAATAACACAAAACTCAATGTCCCAAAACAATTTATAATATATAAAAGTTCCTGGAAATGTCACTGAAAATTATTGTCACAGATAAATATCCCAGGAAGAACTCCAAAATATTTCAAGGCATAAATTGCCCTTCATCTCATCCTCTCTCCAGAAATAGTTCTCATTTTTTTTTTCACTTTCTTAGGGTGTCTGGTAGGAGACTCTGTCTTATTTCCCTTTACTGCTCTCCAAAGCCATCTATTTTGAGACATTTCTGTGCTTTCTTGGAGAGAGATAGAAGGAAGGTACACTAGAAACAAGGTTAGGCACAGTATGTCTCTTAAGCATAATACATACCTCTCATCCTCTGCTTGTAGAATTCCAGTGACAGGCCTATAAGTTCTCCAATAGTTGAAACAGATATACTTTCCTTACCTCTTAATGCTTCCTGATTTTCTAATTTGCCCACTATACTTCTAGTGTTCCGAGTCAGAATACTGGAAGTCATATTAGATGCTTATTTCTTGCATGCTCCCTCCTCCCCTTCATTCAATAGAGTTGCCAAGTTCAGTCCTTTCCTTTCCTTTCCTTTTCCATATTTTCATCTACCAATTAGTTCACATTCTTGCTGTCAAAAGATTTTTCCCAAGGGTTTATGATTTCTTACATAGATTACTGATAGTTAGTAAACATTAAAACATTCTTCAGATTTCTCAATCACAACCCTTAGTACTTTTGTCCTTTAGTTCTATATTGAGAGTAAATTTTAGTACCTCAATATATTAGTGTAAACAGATTTGTCAATTTATTGTAACTGATAATATGGTAAAAATTAGTTTTATTATCTTCAAAAAAAGTTTGTTCATTTATCATAATAGATTCCATTTTGTTTTAAACCTCCATTTTAGTAGAACTATTAAGTATTTTTTTTTTACAAATTGCCTTTTAACAATAACAAAAGCACCTCGGTGATTATGACGCCATATAAAAAAAGTGTATATTCTTAAAACCCACTAATGAACATAGGCAGACCTCTAATAAGGCAGATCAACAATGAAAAATATCAGCAAATTTATCATGAAGAAAGCAGTAACTTTATTCGTAATTTTAAAGTACTAATCAAATTATGTGGTAAAAATTAGTCAAAAGTATAGAGATCACCCACATAAAAATAAATATCTCTGTAAGTTATGAACAAAACCCAGAAAAAGAGGTAGAAAGAGAAATTCTATTTAAAATAATTGCCAACAGTATAAGATACTTCAGAGTCAACCTGCTAAAATGTACACAGGAATTGTATGAACACAAGTACAAAATACCTTTCACAGAAATAATGATAGATCTAAACAACTGAAGAAATATTAATTGCTCATGAGTAGCCTGAGCCAACATAGTACAAATGTCAACTTTAACTAAGTTGATTCACTTATTTTGGTTTCAGATCCATCATACTACCAAAGAATTATTTTAAAACAATATCAAATAGAAAATATAATAACAAAATTTGTCTGGACAAACAAAAGGTAAATAACACCAAATTAATCAAAATTTAATTTAAGGTGGAAAGTACAATCACACAAAATAATGAATCAAGGGACAAATAAATTTAAAGGTGAGATCCAGGAAAAGTAAAAATATTTTCAACTGAGAGAGGAAAGTAAAGGAGAGAAAGAACCAGGAAAAGTTTCATGGAGAGGGTAAAGTATAATGTGGTCTAAGAAAGAATTACCTAGAGTTGGATAGAACTGTTTTATTTAATTTAAAATACGCTTGTTTTCAAGGAGTGTCAGTTGTCCTGGATCTGCCTGTGGTGAAGCTAACCCTGTGTGTGATCCAGACATTAAAGACTTAGAATCTCCTTCAGGTATAGATAACTCTCTTGTTTAATGTAACTATTACATATGTTTAAGAGCGAAGTATATTGCCAAACACAAATCTTCAAACTAATGTGCCCAGACTTTCCGTATTTCAGTTTTGTGAAAATCTATGATTTCACTTATGCCAGCCTCCTTAGACAGAGCAGAACCTCTATTCAATTGTAAGTGATTTTATAAGCTACTGTGACTCAAAGAAGTCCTCATTTGGTAGGGAACTTTCTAGTGAGGAATCTTGCTGAATTTAACTAGACTAACCCTTGGATGTTAAACATTCATTTATCTCTGACTTATATTTGGCTTTCTATGATCACGTGACTTATGGCTTTTGAGATCCCAAGATCACCCTCTGCCATGACTCATAGATTTGAGTAGGATCAGAGTGTTGTGATATTTCTTTTGTCAGTCTCAGGAAGACCAACACCTGTTAACAACCTACTGCAAGTAAGAGTCTGAGCAATAGGCATTTTTCATCTATCAGATTTTTCCTGTGTCCATAATTAGATCAAAGACTTTTCACTGCTTTTAGATGTAGCTCAAGTGTCTGTACCCTTGTAACCTTCAGTTTCTGGTTCTAGTACCTATGTAATTTGGCACATTTTATACATTCATTTTACTTGCTAACTTTTGGGAGAGGAACAAAAACTTATTTTACTCCCATTGCATCAACATTAACTCACAATGGCCTGAAAAATATTCTGATTTGTCCAGGAATTCTTAATACATATATTTTCTACCTAAGTTCTATGATCCAAGATATTGTGTTAAATTGGGATAAGAAATTAAAAAGCAATAAATTCTATGATCCAGAGATTTGAGGTAAATATGATTATAATTCTTCAGGAACAAAAGATGAATAATGAATGAAATTTTAGACTAGATTAATAGAAATATAGTATACAGGATTAGGGATGTTGTAGTGCAAATGTTTTCTGTTTTTATTGTAACTTATCTTGAATATTATTTACAGACCTATCCACCACATTTTTAGGATAGGCATCAACAAATTTAGACTTATCTACAGGAAGTTCACCTGGATAACAGTGGTACACAAAACTGTCATATACAAGTATAAGTTGAGGGATCTCAGTATATTTTGTGGGAAGATACAGAAGAACTATGATAATCAATTACAAAAGAGTTTGTTTTAGGGTGAGTAGTTTATTTGCATCATGAAAACATACCACAGTATGTGCTTAGCAAATGTTTTTAATTGGGTTTGGATATTTGAAGGATTATCACATGAATGAGAGATAAAACTTAGGTGATGGGATCATATTTTCTTAGAACAAGAAGAGATCTTAAAGTCATCTAATGAAACCTGTCATGATTCAAATTAGTGTAAACTGAGGTACAAAGTTATAAGCATGTTAAATTTATTGGTAACGGTATCAGTTACCAATAAAAGGTATCTATCAGCCCCCCAGCAAACCAAAAGACCTCAAGTGAGGGCAGACAGATAATTTTTACAGACAAAAGGAGGAGTGTCAAAGATGGAGTGTAATAGATGGAAAACAGCATGACTGACAGGAAATTTGGAATGCAGGGCTAGCAACAACCCCTCTTTCCTTCTTGTTGCTACAAAAAGATCATTGGTGGTTTCCATTTTTATAGCTATTTAGTGTCCAGTAATAACAGGACAACCTTTCTAGAAGAAAAGTCAGGATTCTAGGGATAACATATCAGATTCCCTGGTATCTGCCTGCATCCTTAAAGGATAACAGATTACTTTGACGCAAAAATTTGTCGTTCAGTTATTTTCATTTTGTACAACTCTTCATGCCCCCACATTGGGTTATCTTTGCAAAGATACTAGGGTGGTTTGTCATTTCCTTCTTCAGCTCACTTGGCAGATGAGAAAACTTAAGCAAAAAGGGTTAAGTAATTTGTCTACATAGCTAATAAGTACGTGAGTCCAATTTGAACTCAGGAAGATGAGTCTTCCTAATTCCAGTCCCAGCATATTGTGCCACATCACTGTCACTGACACAGCAGAACAGTAATTATATAGAAATCAAAACCGTGTACCATAATTTCAGGAGTGCATATTGCCACAAGCTTTTCTGAGGCTGGTCTAGAATAGACATTAACACAGTAACAAAGGCAAAGTAAAAAAAAAAAAAAAAAGAAAAGATAAGACAGAGGGCAGTGAGAGTACATTTACTGTAGGTGGCTAGCAAGCTGGTTCCCTGAAGGCAAGTGAACCAGGAAGGGGGATTCCAGCAGAGATCAACTGGTACTCATGTCACCACTATAATCTGTTAAGTTTTATGAATACGGGTAATAATTTCATATGATTGGTTAATGTAAGAATAGCAAGAGTGATTAATCATAGCCCAAACCACAGTAAGAATATTTAAATCCAAAGACTATACCCTTAGCCTATTTTTTAAAAACCTATTATATTAGAAACATTTGAAATGTATGTTTTATGTGTGTATGTATTATAGATACATTTGCATATGTTTTTGTAAACTACATATTTTACTTCTTAGAGAAAAGACTGATTCTGCTGTTTTCTCAAAGTTTGCTACGTTAATTTAAAAAATAGCCATTTCCATCACATCCTTGTCAAAATATGCCCCCTAAGGAGGATATCATAATCATATCATCCTTACAGAATAGGACATTTCAAGGATTTAATCTTATTCAGAAGTATATAAATATTAGAAAATCCCCAAATTCATTTCCTTACTTGCTTAGGGCATGAAATTATCTACCAATTCAGATCGAAAACAATAAAATATTTTACATGCACAACTGATTATAACAGCAGAGAGACGTTGGAGTATGGCAACAAGGATCATCATATTAAAAACAATTATAATTTTGCCTGTCATGGTTAAAGGGATTTGTTATGAAAGAAAGAAGTTGAGACATGGTTACAACAATGTCAACACTGGTCTTCCAGGCCTAACACTAAGGGAACAGAATGACTCAATATAATAAAATAAAGCATTCTTAGGTTTGTTTGATTTCAGGTAAGAGCAATAGTTACCTTTTTTAAACAGTTGATCATAGAGCAAAAATTCACATTATTCACTGGGTATCATAGCCAAGCTCAGGATTAATCAAGAGGAAAAAAGTCTTGTTCACAAAGGAAATAACACAGTGGGGATACTGAGTCCAGAGACTCCTTCCTTTGGTTATGCCAAAGTTAACTCTTCAACTTTTCCCATACACAGAAATATACCTGTAGCAGTTTTTGGATCATACTCCCTTTGAACAACTTGTAGCACTTCTCTTGAATAGTGAATAATTTATAGATACTTCAGACGTTTATAGGCGAATTCAAATCTCAAAACAAAATCTAATTATACTTCGTAGAAAATATACCTCGAATATTCCCTAATTATAGCTTAGGGGTTCATGCAATTACGATTAAGATTATTATCTCATGTTGTGATACCAGTTAATAATAAAAACAAATAATAGACCCGCATCACACATACACACACACTTTTCAACATCCTTTTCCAGGTGTTTGCTTTTCACATTTTCAACTCATCCCATTGTAAATATTAATCACTAGATAGCAAGAAAATAATTGCATGCTCCAGACTGACTAATATTACTCTATTTCATATATGTGTGTGCATATATATAAAATGCATGTATACATGTACATATACACATATACATGCACATGCATATGTTTATATGCATATACATATGTACACACATGCATACACATATGTGAATGCTTATATACATATACACATACATATGGATGTGTATATGCATACACATGTGTATGTACATACATATGTCTGTCTGTATTTATATATGTCTGTGTGTGTGTATATACCCCTAAAGGAAAAATAAGTCTTTAAAACTCAAGTCCATTGAGACTATGTAACCCAAAATATAATTTTAGCATATAGTGTCCCAGTTACAACTTTATAATACTCATAAGTGTAAATATCAAAATAATTACTTCTATGCTACATACAAACTTGTGCATCTTCATCTCTTTCTTAAGGACAATTGTTAATAGAAGATGAGAACCCCATTTTCCCAGTAAGTCAAGTCATTTTTTTCTGGTATTTCAGAATATTTTACACATTTTTACAGGGTTGATAAGGTGTTATGACCTTGTCCAAGCAAATGGTCCCAAGAATACTGGAAATTTGTTGCTACAATTTATATTTTTACAGATTAGGAAACTAAGTTAAACAGAAGTAAGATAACTTGCTTAAAATATCAGTACTAACAAATTTCTTAGACAGAATTTTGACTTAGGTTTTGGAGTCATTATAATCTTAAGTCAAAATAGCAAATGTAATTTGTGTTAGGAACTAATACATTGCAATTGTCCAAATAGTTTCAGAATAAAATTCTGCCCAAATTAAATCTGGATTTTTAATCACTAATGGTGATATTTAAAATATTTTTTTTTAATTCCTAGGACAACTAATTGTCAGTATGTCAAAACTTGGAACTTATAGTTATCAATTAGTTCAATTTTAAAAAAGGAGAGAAACTTTGAGTACTCCAAATTTTTCTCTTTATTCCCTTTTAAATCTCCCAAGCAATACTTTTTGTGTTCACAGCCTAGTTCCCCCTCCCATCTTTCCCCAGAACTTTTCAGATGTTCCTAATTTCCTTCTTATCTCAAGATATCAAAATCCTCCCTCAAATTTCCCTTTGCAAAACTTCAAACCTCTTTTATTTTCAAATATTACTTGCTTAAACTCTGTGGTTGAAAATAAGAGGAAACATAAGACTTCCAAAAATATTTGCTACAGAAGAATCAGTCTTTATACTCACAAAATTACCTGAAACTTGGAGAGAATATGTTATCCATTATATTAGTGAGTCAAACAAGACACAATTTTAATGGTCATCTTTCAAGAAGTTATCCCTAAGGAATATTTTAGAAGACTGGCTGTAGCACTTTGTGTTCTAAGAGAACCAAAATGACATCACTATGTCAGGGTCAAGGTACTGTGTAACCAACTATGATTGGTCAGACTAACATGAGTTCAGAATGTTTCTAAAGTTGTACATCTCATGTTTCTTTTGAGTTACCACAATTCTTCACTCATTGAACATAGTGCCTTCTTTGACGTGGGCACATCATGCTGCACCATTTCTCACAATTAATTCCAAATTCTCCCAAGAGACATGGAGAATGTCTTTCTACTAGTCTATGTGAAGACTTGCATTGTGTCAATTCTCTGTAAAATGATCTTTTAGGCAAATATACACTGACATTCAAACAAAGTGGCCGGCCCATAGTAGTCCTATCCCATGCAATAGAGTTTGAACGCTTGGAAGTTCTTTTCAAGAAGAGACCTGAGTGTATGGTACCTTAACTTTCCAGTTCCTAAAACAATTAAAATGGAAGGAAGCCAGATTCATGCCATGGGATTGTTATACTGTTGATGTTTCACAGGCATACAATAATGCATACAAAAATGGGGCAAACACAATGGTTCTGTTTGAAAAATTAATACTTCTTCTCTCTGCCACTTTCCTTTGGAGGTAGCTTTGGAAAGGCATGCATGAACCTCTTCATCTATGTGTATATTCTTGGAGAGTATACTGCCAAGACAAGTGAACATTTTTTTCCTATTTGTTGTAACTTATGGTTCAATATATAGATAGTGCAGTGTTGACTTGTCAAGAACCTCTAGTTTTGTTGTATTAATTGTCAAGCCAAAATTAACACAAGTGTCAGAAAATCAATCTATACACGTTTTCTTCTCAGACTCAGTCTTCAATAATTTCACAATCATCTGTGAACAAAAAGTCACAAACCAACACTCTCTTTACTTTGCTCTTTGCTTATAACATTTTAAAGTTAAATAATTTGCATCAGCATGGTGCCTTAACTTGACATGACTTCCATGCTTGTACCTTGTGTATAGTAACATTGTACATCATGACAAAAAGCATAGGAGCAAGAACAAAGTTTTCCTTTGCCCCATTACTCATGGAGAAAGTGCAAGAGTATCTTCCATTATTCTGAAGCTGAGCTTACATGCTATTTGAAATTGATTTGTAATATTGATGAATTTCTCTGAATAACCAAATTTGTCATGATATTCTACCATCCCTCATGAATAAAAGTATCAAAAGCCTAGGTCAGATAAATGACCATTGTGTACAGACATATGTTCTGTTCTTGGCATTTCTCTTGAAGAAGTCAGGCAGCAAAAAACATACTGAGAGTTAACCAGTCCTTTCTGAAGCCACCCTGGCTCTTGGGTAGGTGACCTTTTTCCAGGTAGGGGAGGAGTTTCTTAAAGAAGATACTAGCAAGAACTTTGCTTTCAATGACTATGAGATACCTCCCACATTCCCACCCCAGCCACTGGCCTCTTTTACATACATACATACATATATATATATATATATGTGTGTGTGTGTGTGTACATGCATATAAATATGGATGCATGTGCATATACACTCATGCACATATACACACGTGTTTATGTATATGTGCTTATACATATTTACACACATGTAGATATGCACATGCATGTACACATGTGCCTATATATGCGTGTGTGTGTACATATACAGACATTTATATGTATGGGTGTGTATCTATCTATTTATCCATCTATCTATTTATATACTTATCCATAGATATACACACATGTATCTATAGATATAGATATATATCTATATACATGTATATATGCACACAAACACAGACATATATATGTATATATTCGTGTATAAGTGTATATCTATGTATACACACACATACATACACATAGAGATAGAAAGTGGAGGCATCTTTGAACTCTTGGGGGATAACCTTTTGCTACATAACCCAGAAGATTTCAGTCAGCTTTGTTAAGAACAGCCTCCTGTCTTGTAAATCTGTTAGAATGGAATCAACACCAGGCACTTTGCCACACAAGATTCATAAATTTGTTCCTTAGTTGGAGGTTCAAATAGAGAGAGATTGACTTCACACAGAGGTATAAAGTCAATGGCTTCACCCTTGGTCAACTACTTCAAGAAGTTGTCTCCTATAAACATGTTAAAAGATGCAACAGAGAAAGAATAAAGCAGGACACACATAGAGGGAAAGTTTTGAAGGAGTAAACTCAATTTCCCCTGAAATACAGATTAATAGAAGTAGGATGATATCAGTTCTCTCCAATATTGTGTTCTTCAACGTTTCCATCCAAAATACTAGGAGAAAATAGTATTGAAGAGGTGCAAAATGCCACAGATATATTCTGTCTTCTTTTTAAATAAGATAGCTCCTACTTCTTGGAAGCTAGAAATCAAATTCAGAAAACCTCCTTTTCTCCCCTTTATTTACAAAGTTATTGAACTCTAATTCCACAGTTTGCGCTGATCATTTTCTTTCCCCATTGAATGTTCTGTTTGTCCCTCCTTCTAATTTACTCTCCATGATACATAAAACTAAATGATTGCACTAGCTTGTTTACATGGTGATGTGATGATTTGGTCTAGAACAAATTAGGAGAGGTTGCTAAAGTTGGAGTGGGATTGAGGAGGGAGGAAGATATCCTCAACCTGGCCAAAATAGTAAAACAATGTTGGTTTCCCCAAGTAAAATGGCAACCTTCTGAAATGAATATGATGTTTTTCTATACTAGATGAGGTTTATAAGTGGGAAAATTAAATAAAGACCAGAGAGAATGATCTATAAACCAAATCTGACTTGCCTCAGTCCTATTTGTTTTAACAAACTGTGATTGTGTGTGGGGGGAAATATTAGAAGAAATGAAAGTCGGTATCTGGGTCTGGATCTTCTGTTCCTATCTCCCAAACAGGACTATACATACATACATACATACATACATACATACATACATACATACATGTATATTCACCCACATAAATTTATGCCTAGAAATTAAAATATTCTTTGTATCTGGCTGTGTTGGTTGTGAGAAGAGAATACACTCATTTCCTGGGGGAATCAGTAGCAGGGTTAAAACAACAAGGACAGATGAGGATCAGAGACAGCAGAGTCACAAGCAAGTGTAGCCTTGGAACTGGAAGCAAGAGGATTGCTAAAACGACAACAAGGCAGTAAGGATGGAGATCCTAGTCCTTTAGTATCCCTGTGAGCTGTCTACTGGCTATTCAGGAGGTAATGTTTACCAAAAGATTCCAGTAAGCTTCTCAAACACAGTTGGGAAAGTTCGCCATCTTCATTTCCAGAATTTCCATATCTTCTGCCCCAGATCACTTTTATTCCAACACTGTAACCCTGATGAAGTGTGTGAAGGGGTTGCCTTTGAGAAATTTCTATGATTGAGTATTTTGTCAAGAATAAAATCTGTTTAATCTACTGATTGAAAGTCAATAAGTTAATCAAATACCTTAAAAAGAACCATCATTAAGTATAGGCCAAATAGGAATATAACTTAAAAACATAATTTCTTTAATTTCAATAAATAAATTATAATTGGAAAACAAAAAAGTAATAAATAATTGTAAAATAGAATCATGATAGAAAAATACTGAAATTCATTAAGTGAATTAAAAGCAGTACCTTAAAGAAAATTTGCATCACTGAAACTAGTGACTTAAGCTTCTGATTTAAAAGATTAGAAAGCAAATACAGAATGTTAAATACATCACAGAAGAAAGAAAATTGAAAACAAAGCAAGATTATTTAGAGGTCCTTCATATTTTTAAAATACTAACAGCACCAACAAATGGTTAGTTAATTTGATCAGTAAAAGAGAGGAAGCCCCTACTGAGGCCAGCATGATGTACTGAAAAGATAATTGAATTTGAAATGAAAAGTTCTGGCATTAAATTCTGATTCTGGCACTTACACTCGGTGCATACTTCCCCTTTTTGGATATATTTCTTCATCAGGAAATTAATAAGTGAATTCTAATATTTAATGCTAAACATTTGAAGAAAAATAATCCTGATACTACAAAAATATTCTCAAAATAATGAAAAAAGCACCATGCCAAATTTATTTTATGATATTAATATAGTCCTGATAAATTAAAAAGGAATAAAACATAAGAGCAATCACTGTATTTCAATATTAATAATTCATCTTGAATTAAATTGCAAATCAAATAGTAACAAAAAGGTAAAGAAGTATTAAAATACATATATACACACACATGTATGTATATACATACATGCATGTGTGTATAGATATGTATGCATGTGTGTGTATGTATCCACATCTATATCTTTCTCATATATGTATATTATACATATACACATATATGTGTATATATACATATATAAATATAATTTTTTTATGACTAAGCTGTATTTATATCAGGAATTCAAGGATGGTTTAACTTGAGGAAAACTATTCCACTAAAAGAGCATTTTAAATCATAAAAAAGTGGAGATAGTTTTGATAGCATCAGGGAATCCACAGGCTCAAATATTAGTATTTAATAGAGTAAAGAGGAGCTAGGTATCACTATATAGCTAGAAGGAAAATGACAGCAAAAACATAGACAACAACTAGAAAAAGGCATAACTATGTATCTTTATCTATATAGATACATAGATATTTGTATGTAGTATGATGGCTTACTAAGAAAACACAACAAAACGAACAATATCAAATTTATATAAAATGAAAGAATACAAAATAAATTTATAAAATCATAAGCCTTTCTGGGGTTACTCAGAAAAACCAGGAGGAAGAAGCACCAAGATCACTTTTTATAAATATATTACCTATCTGGAAAATAACTTTAAGTACACAGGAAGACTTAAATGCAGTGAGAAATTCAAATTGTATGAATAGGTCATATCAACTTAATAAAAACGTGACATAATTCACATTAATTTACAAATTTAGCACTACACAAATCAAATTTCCTAAGAAGAAATATAGAATTAGGCCAAATAATAACACAGCTGATTGAAGTAAATTAAATTTGAAGGATATCAAGGGAAACAAATGAAGTAGGAATCAAAAGCATTTGACATTGCTTAATCTTAAATTATAAATATGAAAGAGTAACTATTAAAACTACTATACTTGATTTGAAAATAAAACAGAAAGATATGTCTGAGAGACTATATAAACAATAATTACAGGAGCAGCAAATACCTATATGACTCTATTGTTCAATTACAACAAGAATGATGAATTCTAAAAAGTCCTCATTATTTGATATGAACTACTGGGAAAACAGATTAATAGCTTGGTGGAAAACAAGTTTTGACCATCCTCTCATATAATACCTTAAATTCTAGATAATTAAACTACCTCAATATAAAAATATTTTCCCATTAAATAATTAAGCAATAATGAAAGATTATATCTTTCCTAACTGTTGCAGTGGGAAAAGCAAGTGATAAAGACAAAGGATGAATGACATCATAAAAGATTGTCTATTGCATAGACTTAAAAAATTTAATGCCAATCAATTTTTTAATTTAATAAGATTTAAGATGAACAACAATCAATGCAGAAAATGAATTAAACATCTTAGATTAAAAATCAATCAATCCTATGTGACCCAAGTTCTAAGTAAAGGTAATACCCAATAAAATTGGGTGATCAAAATTAATGATAGGATTAATACCTATCAGCATTTTTCCACATTTTCTTATCTTCTGTTAAAGGGATTAGTTTTCTGTAAAAGGAGGCAAAGTTTTCCTAGGAACTGATTGGACATTATTTATTTGAGGGAGTTTTCTATTCACCTAAAAGCAAGAAAGTCCCACTATCAATCACTGGACTCATCCTACATGGGGGAATTTTAAGGATAATGTGAATTGCTTTCTTGTCCTCATGATCAGAGGAATTTTTCATATGAAGAAGAGAAACACACATATTCACATATGTGTGTATCTATCTATATCTATCTATCTATCTATCTATCTATATATATATGTATATATATATATATACATATATATATATATATATATCTTTCCTATATTTGGTTAAAATAACCCTGCTTTTGTTAACTGTTCAGTGACATTTGATTGCCTTTGAACCTGACATAAGAGTATGATCCCCTCAATGCACCTCCAATAACATGTATGAACAGTTTTCAAAATAAGAAATTAAAATTAAAAATATCTTCCCAAACATAAACATTCAAAATAAACAGTTATAAAGATATTAACATAAAAAAATCATGAGATATCACTTCCCAACCATCAAATTGGCTGGTAAAGTTGTTACTCTGATGGTAAAATTTCAAATATATTAGAAAAGCTACCAATATTTTTCACATATTTTACATCTCATAACTATGATCTGACTATATACTTCAATACCATCATTCTCACCAAGATCTGTTTAATAAAAAATAATCATACTTACAATTAACATAAAGGTGGAAATAAAATGCAATCAGAGATGATATTTGAATGGTGTTGGAATTGTGGTGTTAGAATTCAAAGGACTAACGTATTAAATGCTTAAATGCTTTATATCGAATCCAAATGTACTCTAAGTCAGACCCTCTGTGGGATATTGTGTTATTTTTTGGTATATAAATATATATTTAGAAATTTTTGATACTGGTTAATATCTAGGGTATGGCAACCAGAATGATTATTATGTCACTTGAAAATCAGCTGAATGCTGGAAAGAAAGAGAGAGAGAGAGAGAGAGAGAGAGAGAGAGAGAGAGAGAGAGAGAGAGAGAGAGAGAGAGAGAGGGAGAGAGAGAGTTTCCTGATTTAAAAGTCTATCTGTGGAAGAGTTCTATTTGGACCAGAAGCCCAAGAATTAAACACACCATTGGTTATGAAGCAATAATTCAATGTATCTGTCATCTTATTTAATTTATATTCTGACATCACCTCTTATAAGTGACAATTATATGATGTTTTAAAATTTGTAGCATGATTTGTATTTGTTATCATGTTTAGATCATTCTACAACCCTTTGAAGAATAAACTATAGATAGTAGGTACCTATTTTGAAGTAGACACCCATTGCACAGCTGAGAAAACTTATGACAAAGAAGTTTAGAAACTTATTGATGGTCACATAACTGGCAAGATTCGTAGGTAAGAAATGAACTCAGTCATAACTGATTTTAGATTTGACACATTGTATACTATACCGACTCTCGTTCAATAACAAATAACAAGCTCTAGGATGGTGGAGTGGAAGCACAAAACCCATAGATGCCTGTAAAAGTGACACTGAATAAATTCTAGAACAACAGAAGTCACAAAATGGAAACTGAAGCAATTTTCCAGTCAAAGACAATCTGGAAGGTTGACAGGAAGGCTCTACCACACTGGTTTAGGAATGGAGCACAGTTCAACAAGGGTTTCCCCAATGCAGACAGAGCAGGAAGTATCCTTAGGGAACTGAATCTCTGGCATTTTCTGTAGTTTCCAGACTTCTCAATCCACACATGTTAAAGATAGCTTGAAAAACCAATGAGAAGGTTCTCTGATCTGGCTAAAAGGGAAGCTTGATCCGTACCCCAGCTCCAGTCCCAACCCCAGGCCCCAGGACAGCAGCTGTCACTGCTAAAACAGAAGCTGCCTCTGGTGTCCTCCATATAACGAATAGCTGAAAAGCCAAGTAATTGGCTGGGAAAATGAACAAACAGAAAAAAAGAAGCTATAGACTATATAAACTATCGATTCTTCCTTTCTCTGTAAAGAGGTATTTTCTTATGTCGTTGGTGATGAGGAAGATCAAGATATACAACCAAAAGGAGAAAAAAATCCAAAGCTCCTGCATCCATAGACTCCAAGAAAAAAAATATGAATTGGTCTCAGTTCAGAGAAGAGCTCAAAAAGGATTTTGAAAATCAAATAAAAGAAGTAGAGGAAAAATTGGGAAGACAAAAGACAATCTCTCCAATTTAGAAGAAGTGGTGTTTAGGAAATAGTGTTCCTATATTTTAAGAAAATAAAAATATGCAATTTTGAAAACATTGTATGAATACAAAATATCAAGTATAGTGTAAAGAATCATCAGGGAGGGCAGAGCCAAGACGGTGGAGTAGAAAGACACACATATACAGGGTTTCCCCACATAGCCCATAAAATACCTGTAGAGAGGGGCTCTCAACAAATTCTGGAGCAGCAGAAGTGGAGAACAACAGAGTGGAGGAGATTTCCAGCCCGGGGTGACCTGAAAGATCCACGGGAAATGTCAGTTACACCAGAGGCTGAGTAGAGCCCAGCACAACCCAGCCTTGGCCACCTGGCATGGCTCAAGAAGAAACCTTAGGGGTGGAATCTCCAGTCACGGAATCCCCATCCCAGGAGCAGTGGTTCCCAGATCCCTCAACCCACAGGCGCCAAAACTCAGTGATGGGATATGTTCAGCTGGCAAGGAAGTGAGAAGGGCCTTCCCATAGCTCTGGCAGCAGACAGCAGCCACAGAGGCTGCACAGCAGCCCATATGGACCACTCCATTATTGGGCCATAAAAACCCCTGGGGGCACTGAAGAGCTAAGTCTTACTTCAGCCCTGTGAAGAGGCCTTCTCAGAACTGTTCTTCATCTCACACTGAATGCCGGCTCTGCGCAAGCAGCTTTTCTAAAAATCAGCCCCCAGTACTGACTTGGAGGAACTGGAGGCCAGGTGGCTGTGGAGAGGTAACTGCTAAGGTTTTGGACACAAAAATCCCTCACTGCATCCAGACCAGTGCACACTTCATCATGCCACCTTGGAGGAACTGAGATCTCACAGATACCCAGAGTATATCCTACTCTTGATATAGGACCCAAATATCAAGTAATTGGTTAGGAAAAATGCCCAAAAGGGGGGGACAGGAATGAGACCATAGAAGATTACTTCCTTGGTGAACATATATCTTCTCACATCCTTTCAGATGAGAAAGAACAATGCATACCATCAGGGAAAGACATAAAAGTCAAGGCTTCTATATCCCAAATATCCAAAATAATTATTCAATGGACTCAGGCCATGGAAGAACTCAAAAAGGATTTTTAAAATCAAGTAAGAGAGGTGGTGGAAAAATTGGGAAGAGAAATGAGAGAGATGCAAAAAAAGCATGAAAACTGGCCCAACACCTTGCTAAAGGAGACCCAAAAAATGCTGAAGAAAATAACACCTTTAAAAATAGGGTAACTCAATTGGCAAAAGAGTAAAAAAAGTCAATGAGGAGAAGAATGCTTTAAAAAGCAGAATTAGTCAAATGGAAAAGGAGGTTCAAAAACTCACTGAAGTAAATAGTTCTTTCAAAATTGGAATAGAAGAGATGGAGGCTAATGACTTTGTGAGAAACCAAGAAATCACAAACCAAAACCAAAGACTGATAACATGGAAGATAATGTGAAATATCTCATTGGCAAAGCAACTGACCTGAAAAATAGATCCAGGAGAGACAATTTAAAAATTATGAGACTACCTGAAATCCATGATCAAACAAAGATCCTAGACATCATCTTCCATGAAATTATCAAGGAAAACTGCCCTGATATTCTAGAACCAGGGGGCAAAATAAATATTGAAAGAATCCACCAATCACCTCCTGAAAAAGATCCAAAAAGAGAATCTCCTAGGAACATTGTGGCCAAATTCTAGAGTTCCCAGGTCAAGGAGAAAATATTGCAAGCAGCTAGAAAGAAACAATTCCAGTACTGTGGAAATACAATCAGGATAACCCAAGATCTAGCAGCTTCTACATTAAGCAATTGAAAGGCATGGAATATAGTATTCCAGAAGTCAAAGGAACTAGGACTAAAACCAAGAATCACCTACCCAGCAAAACTGAGTATAATACTTCAGGGGAATAAATGGTCTTTTAATGAAATAGAGGACTTTCAAGCATTCTTGATGAAAAGACCAGAGCTGAAAAGAATATTTGACTTTCAAACACAGGAATGAAGAGAAACATGAAAAGGTAAACAGCAAAGGGAAGTCACAAGGGACTTACTAAAGTTGAACTGTTTACATTCCTACATGGAAAGGCAATATTTGTAACTCTTGAAACTTTTTTCAGTATCTGGGTAGTTGGTGGGATTACACAGAGAGAGAGAGAGAGAGAGAGAGAGAGAGAGAGAGAGAGAGAGAGAGAGAGAGAGAGAGAGAGAGAGAGTACAAGGTGAAATGAATAACATGGAATCATATATTAAAATAATGAAATTAAGCAGTGAGAGAGAAATATATTGGGAGGAGGAAGGGAAGGCAGAAAATTATCCCTCATCAAAGAGGCAAGTAAAGTACTTTTCAGTGGAGGGAAAAAGAGGAGAGTTGAGGAAAAAAAAAACACGAGCTTACTCTCATCATATTTAAAGGAAGGAATAAAATGCACATTCATTTTAGGAGGAAAACCTATCTTACAATACAGGAGAGTGGGGGAGAAGGTGATAAGCAATGGGGGTTAATGGAAGGGAGGACAGTAGGAAGAGGGAGTAATTTTGGGGAGGGATAGGATAAAAAGAGAGAATAGATGAAACGCGGGGCAGGATAGGATAGAGGGGAATATAGTTAGTCTTACACAACATGACTATTATGGAAGTCTTTTGCAAAACTACACATATATAGTCTATATTGTATTGCTTAACTTCTCAGTGGGGATGGGTGGAGAGGGAGAGAGGGAGAGAAGTTGGAGTTCAAAGTATTAGGAACAAATGTTGAGAAATGATTTTGCATACAATTGGGAAATAAGAAATACAGGTAATGTGGTATAGAAATATATCTTGCCCTACAGGAACAGGTAGAAAATGGGGATAAGGGAAGGGAGGAGTGTAATGTAAGGGAGGGCAGATTGGAGGATTGGTAACCAGAATGCACAGCATTTTGGGTTGAGGGGAGGGGAGAGATGGGGAGAAAATTTGGAACTCAAAATTTTGTGGAAATGAATGTTGAAAACTAAAACTTAGTAAGTGGACATTTAAAGTTAAAAAAAAAAAACCTCAGCTTTAGCCTTCAATAAAGAAAAGAAATTGAATGATTAAAAACTAGGTAATGGATAAACAAAGTTATCACTTGTTGTGCAAATATGATAGTATACTTAGAGAATGTTAGAGAACCCACTGCAACACTGTTTGCAATAATTAACTTTTGCAAAGTTACAGTATACAAAATAAACTCACATAAATCATCAGCGTTTCGATATATTGTTGATAAAGCCCAGTCCAAAAAGATACAAAGAGAAATTTCACTTAGAGTAACTATAGAAAATATAAAATATTGGAGAGTCTATCTCCTAAGATCAGCCCAAGAACTATATGAACACAATTACAAAACAGTCTTAACCCAATTAAAGTCAGATCTAAAATTGGGACAGTATCAGTTGTTCATTGGTAGGTCAGGACAATATAATAAAAGTGACAACTATTCCTAAATTTATTTACTTATTCAGCACACACCGGTGAAACTAGCAAAAATATTATAGGGATAGAAAAAGTATAATTCCTCTTAAGAACAGAATTTCAAGAATATCAAAGAAATTAATGAACAAGGAAGGTGGCCTAGCCATAGCAGATCAACAACTGTATTATTAAGCATCAGTCAAAACGATTGGTACTGACTAAGAAATAGGTAAATCAGAGGCATAGGTTAGGTACACATGACTCAGTAGTCACTGACTATAGTACTCTACTGCTTGATAATCCAAAAGGACCCCATCTTTTGGGATAAGAACTCTCTATTTTATAAAGACTGTGGGGAAAACCGGAAAAGAGTATGACAGAAAGTAGGAATAGACCAACATCTTACACTACATACCAAAATAAAGCCAAAATGGATAGAAGACTTAGACATATAGGGTGATACCAAAATCAAATTGTGAAGGGTTTACCTCTCAGATCTATGGAGAAGGGAAAAATTTATGACTTAAGAAGAGATAGACAACATTTTGAAGTGCAAAAAAATGGATAATTTTGATTCCATTAAATGTATTTTTTTCACAAAGTCAATGCAAACTAGATTATAAAAGGACACCAGAAAACTGGGAAGCAACTTTTATAGCCAGTGTCTCTGATAAAGTCCTCATTTATAAAATATTTAGAGAACTAATTTGGGGATCTTTCCTCAAGAATTTATTCTTCTTATTAAATTCCTCACTTCCTACTCAAAATGTTTCAACTTGAATAAACAGGGACATCAACAAGTATAAAAATAGTAATGATTAGTGAAAAATTGAAAAAATATTTGTCTTGTTTTGAATAGTTAATATTTTCCTTAAAATCAGAAAATGATTAAGTATCACTAGCATAATCATTCCTCTGACGAAATCATTTCAATTGTTACATTCATTAAAAATCCAAGTTTCTTTTAGAGGTATAAATTTTATCTCTAGCAACTTCCTACTATCATCTTTTTTTCCCCTTCTGTACTGGCTGATATTTTATATTTTAATAGAATTTTATTTTTTCCCTAGTAACATGTCAAGGAAGTTTTAGCATTCATATTTTTAACATTTAGCTAAATGCCAAATGCTCATATTTAGCATGCTGATTTTGAGTTCCATTTTTTTCTCAGTCCCTCTATCCCCTCCTCTCTCTCGAAATGGTAGGCCATTGGATACAGTTTATACTTGTGTATCATGGAAAATTATTTCCATATTAGTCACAGTTTTGAAAGAAGAAACAGATCAAAGAAAAAAAATGTAAGTGAAAAAAAAAGTTTCACTCTATATTCAGGGTCCATCAGTTCTTTATCTGGATATGGGTAGCATTTTCAAAATGAGTCTTTTGTATTTGTCTTGGATCATTGTGTTGCTGAGACAAACTGAGTCACTCATAGCTGATCATCGCAGAGTATCACTGATATTGTATACAACATTTTTCTTCTTGTGCTCATTTCACTTTTCATCAGTTCATATAAGTCTTTCAAGGATTTCTGAAAGCTACCTGTTCATCATTTCTTATTGCAAAATATATTCCATTACATTTATCCAAATTCCAAAATTTTGCTACCATGAAAAGAACTGCTTTAAATATTTTTGCACATGAAGGTCCTATTTTTCTTTTTATAACATCTTTGGGATACAGCAAGAAGTATACGCAGTTCTGTTGCCCTGTGTTAATAGTTTCAAATTGCTCTCCAAAATGTTTGGATCAGTTGACAACTCCACTAACAGGGCCCTAGTGTGCCAACTTTCCCTCATCTCCTCCGAGGTTTATCATTTTAAGTTTTTGTCATATTATACAATATGATAGGTATGATGTGGTGACTCAGATTTGTTTTAATTTGCATGTTTCTAATCAATAGTGACTTAAAGCACTTCATATACCTATAACTGATTTCTTCATCTTAAAACTGCATACTGATATCCTTACCCCATTTATTAACTGGGTAATAATTTATATTATGAATTTGACTCAGTTATCCATAATTTGAGTAATAGGTTTTATCAGAGACACTTGCTAAAGAGATCATTTTGTAGCTTTCTTCTTTCTTTCTAATCTTGCTGCATTGGTTTGATTTGTACAAAATATTTTTAATTTAATGTAATATATGGTGTGGTTCTTTTACATTTTCTAGTGTTCTCTACCTTTTGTTTGATCACAAATTATCTCTCTCCCCGTAGGTCTCACAAGCATCTTTCTTTCTAATTTGCTTATGGTGTCACCGTTGATTTCTAAGCCATACTAATATTGTGTCATATCTTAATTTTTTAATATTCCATTTACCGCATTAGTTTCTGTCTTGTTTGCTTTTTGATTTGAATTGAGTTTTGAGATTGGACATTTGTTGTCTCCCACTAGCATAGTTTTGCTCTCTCTTCCTGTAACTCACTTTAACTTTTCCTTTAAATATTTCGGTACAATACCACTTGGTGCATGCATACATGTTTAATATTGATATTGCTTCATTGTCTGTGATACCTTTTTCCAAGATATACTTTCCTTTCTTATCTCTTTTAATTAGGTCTGTTGTAGCTTTTACTTTGTTTAATATCAGGATTACTGACCTTGAATTCTTTTTATAGCTGAAGCATAATAGCTTCTGCTGAAGACCCTTCCTTTACTCTGTCTGTATCTTTCGGCTTCAGGTGTATTTCTTGTAAGCAACGTATTGTAGGATTCTGGATTTTGATCCATTTTTCTATGTTTCTATGTTTCTATGTTTCCATTTTATGAGAGAGTTAATTCTACATAATTCTACAATTATGATTACCAACTATGTACTTCTCTCCATTCTATCCTTCCTCCTCTCTTTCCACCCTCTCTTTTCAGCCATTACCTCTTAGACAATGTTTTGCTTCTGTCTAACACCTCCTCTGATCTGCCCTCCCTTTATCAGCCCCTGCTCCAAGCTGTACTTGATCTTCTCCCCTCCTACATACCATTTGTAAAAGATATATTTCTATATTCAACGAACTGTATATATTATTCCCTCTTTTAACCACTACTGATGACTATATGGTTCAAGCAATGTTTGTTACCATCCCTTCAATCTTACCTTTCACTGTAATAGGTCCTTTACATTTCATGTGAAATAATTTACTCCATTCTGACTTTCCCTTGCTTCTGCATACATTGTATTCATCTTTCTCATCTTTTAACTTTTAAATGTCATTCTTCGCAAGTTCACCTTATATCATCCTGTTTCTATGTATATTTGTTCTACTTGTACTATTAGCAAAACAATATATAAGAATTACAAGTATCATCTTCCCATGTATGCATGTAAATATTTTAGTTTCATTGAATTCCTTCTTTTATGTTCCCTTTCTACTTATTTTTCTGTTGGGTCTTGATATTGGAGATCAAATTTTTTATTTTGTTTTTGTCTTTTTATGAAAGCTTGAAATCCTTCTATTTTATTTAATGACTATTTTCCCCATTATTTAATATGCTTAATCTTGCCTTGTTGTAGTCTTATTTCCATTGCTTATTGGGATATCATGTTCCATGATCTTTGATCATGTAAGGTTCCAACTCTCAAGTCCTGGGCAATCTTAATTGTGATCCCCCAATATGTGAATTGTTTCTTTCTATCCACTTGTAGTATTTTTTTCCTTATCCTGATATAATGGTAATTTAAGTGGTAAAATCTTACATGACCTGCTTAAATCACATGGAAATTTAAGTCATATGTGGTAGGAGAAGCTTGCTGAACAAGTGATCCAAGAAGGGTGAAACAGAGCTGTGAGGAAGTTGGTGAGAGCAATTGGAATGGAAAAAAGAGAAGGCACAGGCAAGCAGACAGCTAGGCTCATGATTGTTTGTTTGAGGGAAGACCCCAGAAAGGGGGGAATGGGGAGAAGTTTTGGAAAAGGCTTTGTGTCCTGAAGTGCTAATATGTATTGACTTCTTGGTAAATATGGTGGATTTGACTTTTTGGTGTTGGGATGTGATTTTCTGATGGCTGGATAAATGTTTTCCTTTTGCCTTCTATATGGAAAGAATGTTATGCTTTGAAATTCAGAATTACACCATCATGTTCATAATTACCATCTGTGCTGTTAATATGGCCTTGGTGATACATTTGGCATCACGAATAAGATCATAGCGTATAAAATCTTTATTTGGAGACAGAGAGGATTTAGAGAAAGAAACAGATATCCCAAGATGGGAGGATTTACTTTATTCCTCCCAAGAAAGAGAATGGGCTAAGAGCACTGGACCCTGTGAAAACAGGGAAGGCAAGTTACAAGTGGGGAAACCTAGAGATTTGGAAGGGAATTTTCAAAGAATGCCAATAAAACCAGGGAATGAGCTGGCAGGGGTGTGTAAGAGAGGCTGGAATTTATTACCAGGCTACCATATTATGTGTAAAGGCAGAGATGAGTTCCTGAAGGAAAAAAAAGTCATATGGAAAAAGAGTTAGCGGGTTTGCATGGAAATTTTAAGCATTCAGACTCTCCTTGCAAAGTGCAAGATAGGAGCATTCATGTGAAAGGAAAGGCTCTTCATTTAGCTCAGAATAACTGGGAGACTAGCAAATGAAGTATTCACACAATTTTTATATGGGCCCGTGTTGCCACTGCAATGGCTGCCAGGAGATTCCATGGGAAGAACATGTAACAAAGTCAGAAGTGGAAAAATGAAGAAATATTGGAGGGTGAAGCTTCTGAAGCATAAGTATGACAAATATTAAGGCAAAAACAGAAGATCCGGGGTTTGGGGGGTGGGGCACACTGTGTTTAGAGAGATATTGGAAGATTTTACTCAGCAGGAGATCACAGACTTTTTCAGTCAGTTCACCCAAAGGATGAGAGAATCATTTATATCTTGGATGGTAAATATTAGTGATGAAGGGGCTGGAGAAGTATCTATAGATGGCAATGGCTGCTTAAATTTATTGGCATTAGAATCTTTTTGTACAGCAAGTCTTTAGATACTATACTTATAAAACTCTAGATAACATAAGTCTATATAATGGAATCAAATGTAGATTCAAAGTGCCAATGGGCCACATTTCAAAGGTAATTTAATGAAGAAATATTGTGTCTTAAAAATACAAAATGGATACGTCATTTTCCATGTTATACACAAGCATCTAGTTTAACTTAAAAAATGAGTAGATTATTGTTATAGTTGAGGACAATCAGTTCAAATAATTCCCACCAACATTGGAAAGATAATTTATTTGTTGCTTTAAATAATTCGAATAATTGACCTTTGGGGGAAAGTACCCCAAATCTGCAAATTAGAATACAGCAAACACATATGATCTCAAATACTGAGTATTAGATTTTGAGACCAGATGCCCCATCATCATATCCAGTGACACCGGATTTGTCAAGATATGGTTTATATTGTTTAGAGTACTTTAGGTTGGATATAAAATTAATAAGAAAAATATCTGGAAAATATATGAGCATCACTAAAAATCATTTTGAACTGATGTTACCTAAATCAGTATTAGCAACTTGAGGAATGCATGTATTAGTGGGAGTGAAAGATTCTACTTATCAAGGATAAATTACTGTGACATTCCAAAATTTAGGTTAAGAACCCATACAGTTTTTTTTTTAACAGTGATGAATAGTTCAAGTGATTATTATACCTTGAGAACTGATATCTCTTATGGTAACTGAATCTTCTTCTGAAATAAATAGCAGAGGAACTGAAGAGTTGGGTTCTACTGATAGAATTAAATGGGGAGCTGAAGAAAATAACAGCTCAAAAAATACACTAATCCAAATGGCAAAAGAGGTCCAAAAATCCAATGAGGAGAAGAATGCATATAAAAGCAGAATTGCTCATTTGGAAAAAGAAGTTCAAAAGCTTAACTGAAGAAAATAAATCCTTCAAAATAAGAATGGAGCAAATGAAAGACAATGACTTTATGAGAAATCAAGAAGCTATAAGACAAACCAAAGGAATATAAAACAAAAGAAGACAATGTGAAATGACTCATTGGAAAATCTACTGGGCTGGAAAATAGATCCAGGAGAGAAAATGTGAAAATTATTGGAGTGAATGAACGCCATGATCAAAAAACATAGCCATACATTATCTTTCAAGAAATTATCAAGGAAAATTCTCCTGATATTCTAGAAAAAGGATAAAATAAAAGTGGAAATCACTTCCTGAAAGAGATCCTAAAAATACACCTCGTACGAACATTGTAGCCAAATTCCAGAATTCTCAGATCAAGGAGAAAATATTGCAAGCAGCCAGAAAGAAAAAAATCGAATATTGTGGAAATAGAATCAGGATCACACAAGAACTTGCAGCTTCTACCTTAAGGGACTGAAGCGGTTGGAATATGGTATTATGGAGTTCAGAGAAGTTAGAATTAAAACCAAGAATCACCCACCCAGAAAAAACTGAGTACAATCCTTCAGAGAAAAATAAATAGCTATCCGATGAAATAGAGGACTTTTAAGGTTCTTGACAAAAAGTCCAGAGTTGAATACAAAATCTGACTTTCAAATACCAGAATCAAGAGATGCATGAGAAGGCAAACAGTAAAGAGAAAACACAATAAACTTATTAACGTTGAACTGTTTACATTCCTATGTGGAAAGATGATGTTTGTAACTCATGAGACATTTCTCAGTATTAGAGTAGTTGGAGAAGATAGATAGATAGATAGATAGATAGATAGATAGATAGATAGATAGATAGATAGATAGATAGATAGATAGATAGATAGACAGATAGATAGATGGTAGGTGAGTAGGTAGGTAGTAGAGGGCACATGGTGAGTTAAATATGAAGAGATGCTATCTAAAAATAAAATTAATGACTAAGAGAGGAACATATTGGAAAATGAATAAAGGGAGAAATAGAATGAAGTAAATTATCTCACATGAAAGAGGCAAGAAAAAAGGTTCTACAATGGAGGGAAAGAGGGGACAGGTGAGAAGGAATGAATCAATCTTACTCTCATTGGATTTAGTTTAAGAGGGAATAATATACACACTCAATTTGGTATCTTACCCTACAGAAAAGTATGGGGGAAGTGATGAAAGGGGGTATGATAGAAAGGAGGGCATATTAGGGGAGGGAGAAGTCAGAAGCAAACACTTTAGAAAAGGGAAAAGGTCAAAGTAGAAAATTGAACAATTGAAGGGGAAGGATGGAGAGAAATATAGTTAGTATTTCACAACATGACTACTATGGACGTATGTTGAATAACTACACATGTATGACCTATATTGAATTGTTTACCTTCTCAGTGCGGGTAAGTGGGGCTGGGGGAAGAAGGAAAGAACTTGGAACTCAAAGTTTTAAAAACAAGGGTCAAGAAGTTGTTTTTACATGCCACTGTGAAATAATATATATAGGTAATGGGGTATACAAATCTATCTTGTCCTTCAAGAAAGTAAAGGGGAAGGAGATAAGAGGGAGAGGATGATAAAAATGAGGGCCGAATAATCAGAATAAATGCTCCAAAATCTTGTGGAGATTAATGCTGAAAACTAAAAATAAATAAATGAATTTAAATCTTAAAATACAGGAAAGTGGTGGACCAGCAGAATAGGTAATTTGCACAAGAGACAGTAGTCAATGACTATAACAAGCTACTGCCTGACAAAGACAAAAATATCAAGCTTTTGGTAAAATAACTCATTATTTGACCAAAACTACTCTGATAACTTGAATACAATAAGGCAACAATTAGTCATAAACAAACCTCTCACATCCTATACCAAGATAAGATCAAGATGGATACATGATTTAAACCCTTTAAGATATGACCTCATAAGCAAATTAGAGGTGCAAGGATTACTTTACCAGTCATATTGATGGAGAAAGGAAGAATTTATGATCAAACAAGAGAGAGGGAGCATTTTAAAATGAAAAATCTATAAGTTTGATTACATTAGATTAAAAGAATTTTGCACAAACAAAACAAATGTAACCAAGACTAGAAGGAAGCAGAAAGCTGGGAAACATTTTTTAAAGCCGGTGTTTCCGATAAAGTTTTCATTTAGAAAATATATGTAGAGCTGAGTTAAATTTATAAAAATGCAATTCATTCCCCAGTTGATATATGGTCAAAAGATATAAATAGGCAGTTTAAAGATGAATAAATTAAAACTATAATCATATGAAAAAATGCTCTAATACCTATTGGTTAGAGAAATTCAAATTTTTCATAATTTGTTCCATTTTCCACAAATCTAACAGGTAAAGTATTCCTTGCTCTCCCAATTTGTGTATGGTATTACTCTTTATGTCTAAATCATGTACTCATTTTGACTTTATAATGGTTTAGGGTGTTGTTTGGCCTTCATTCTCAAAGAAGACTATGACACCAGGGAGATAATGATATGACTTGCTGATGACTTGGATTTGAATAAGGGAGAGCTGTGGAAGGTCACCAGCCTCACTTTCTCCTCCAAGGCAATCTGAGTGCAGTGATCAGATATTCGTCAGGAAGACTGGAGATGGCCCAGGATGCAATGGGACATCCTGGCTTAGGTCTTTTCAGGTTCTCACTTTGAGTGAGATAAAGTCCATTCACTGAATAGGCCTCTTTAAGTAGTTGCTCAAGGGATGACTCCTTTAATTAAAAATAAAATCAAACTGAGACAGGAAGATTCTCAGAGTTCCTGGCCAAAAGAGAAATAGCATTTATAGTCACTCTGTGTTAGGAGGACAAAATCCAAGCTATGAGTTGCGGAGTGAATTGCACTTGTAGCTTAGTTTTTGAGAAAGAAATCTAACCAGCAAACCTAAAGGAAAAAAGTAGCTTTGGGTGATCTCAGTGTCTCCTCCCCTGAGCAGAGCACCCACAGGTAAGGAGAAAGAGGGGAAGAAAGGAGAGAAGAAAAGAGAAGAATGAGTAGCAGCTCCTCTTCTCTCCTCTTCAGGGTGTAAGATGTTGATCTATGTCTATTTTCTGCCATACTATTTTTGATTATTTCCAGCAATTTTTGTCACAGAGTTCTTATCCCAGAAGCTAGAGTTTATCAAAAAGTAGATTACTATAGCCATTGGGTAATGTTTCCTGTATGTCTAACCTAATCCACTGATCCACCACTCTATTCATTAGCCAGTATCAAGTAGTTTTGATGATTGCTACTTTTTATGCAATTTTAGATCTTATATGGCTAGGTCTACTCATGAGCAACTGATATTTTTCCGTTTGTTTAGATCTGACTTTATTTCTGTGGAAAGTGTTTTATAATTGAGTTCATATATTCCCCGGGTTTGATTTCCAAATATTTTATATTGTCTACACTTATTTTAAATGGGATTTAGCTATCTTTTACTATTGGGCTTTGCTAGTAATGTATAGTACTGGTGATGATTTATATGAGTTTTTTTTTTTTTTTTATTCTGCCACTTTGCTAAAGTTTTTAATTATGTCAAGTAGTTATTTAGTTGATTCTCTGGGATTATCTCAGTATACCATCACATCGTCTGCAAAGAGTGATAGCTTTGTTTCTTCACTGACTATTCTAATTGTGTCAATTTCTTTTTCTTCTCTTATTGCTAAGGCTAATATTTCTAGTACAAATACTGAATAACAGTGATAATCATGGACATCCTTATTTCACCCCTGTTGTTAGTAGAAATGCTTCTAGCTTATCCCCAGTACATATAAGGCTTGCAGATGTTTTTGATAGATGCTCCTTATCAGTAAATGTAAGATCACTACAGAGATTTGTCTATACTTTTCTTTCCCTGTTTTGACTCTTCCTGCTTTAGATATCACCATCCTATATGTATCATAAAAGGGATTTGGTAAGGCTTCTTCTTCACCTATTTTTTTCCAAATAGTTTATATAGTATTGAAATTAATTTTTCTTCAAATATTTGGTACAATTCACTTTTAAATCCCTCTGGCACTATAGAATTTTTCTTAGGGAGTTCACTGATGGCTTATTCTTTTTTTTTTCCTGAAATGAGGTTAAGTATTTTGTTTCCTCTACTGTAAATTTGGACAGTTTAAGCTTTAATATTCATCCATTTCACAAGATTGTCAGATTTATTGAAATATACTTGGTCAAAATAGTTCCTAATTTGTTTTAATTTCTTCTTCACTTGTGGTGAATTCCTCTTTAACATTTTTGATACTGATAATTTGATTTCACTCTTTTTAAATCAAAATTTTAGTTTATCTTTCCATGGTCCCTCATTATAGGTCATTTTTATTGCATCACGGTCTGAAAAGTTTGCAATTAATACTTCTGCCTTTGAGCATTCAATTGTGATGTTTCTATGCCCTGATACATGGTCAAGTTTTGTGTATATGCTATGTACTGCTGAGAAGAAGGTATAATCCTTTCTATCAATTTTCTCCTGATGTCTACCATATTACATTTTCTAAGACTTTATTCACCTCCTTAACTTACTTCTTTTTATATTGTATTTAGATTTATTCTGTTCTATGAGGTAGGGGTTGAGGTCACCCAATAGTGTAGTCTCACTGTTTCTTCCTGTTACTCACTTAGCTTATACCCTAAGAATTTCTTGCATAAATGTTTTGTATTGCTATTTCTTCATTGTCTGAGGCACCATTTAGTAGGATATAAGTTCTTCCTTATTTCTTTTAGTTAGATCTATTTTTACTTTTGCTTTGTCAGGATTGCTACCCATGCTTTTGTTTTCCCTCTAGTGGAAGCATAATATATTCGTCAGTCTTTTATCTTCATTCTGTGTATATCTTTCTGCTTTGAATGTGTTTCTTGTAAACAACATATGATAGGATTTTGGTTTTTAATCCACACTTCTATCTACTTCTATTTTATAGAATAGTTAATCCCATTCACACAGTTATGATTTCTGTGTCTCTCTGTGTCCCATCTCCACCCCCAACTTATGCTTTTCTTTCTCCTCTTTCCCTTTACTTGCTCACTAGTATTTTGCTTCTAATTATTTCCTTTCTTAACCTGGCCTCCCTTGTATCATCACTCCTCCCTTTTCTTTCCCCTTCTCCTACTACTTCTTCCTTCCATTTTGCCCTCCCTTCTATCCACCACCCCCTTTATTTTCCCTTTACCCCTCCTACTTCCCATAAGTTTAGATAGATTTCTATACCGAAGTGAATGTGTATGTTATTCCCTCTTCAAGCAGAATCTGATGATGGTAAGATCCAAACAGTGTTTGCCTCCCTTCCTTTTTTTCCCTCTCCTGTAATAAGTATTTCTGCCATTTCATGTGATGCAATTGATGCTTTTCACTTTCCTCCTTTCTTCTCCTCCCAGAGAAATCCATTTTTACACCTCTTAAATGATTATTTATCATCACATCACAGTCACCTCATAACAATTCCATTTGTGTATGTATACCCCTTCTAAATATAATAATAATGATGCAGTTGTCAAGAGTTACAAGTATCATACTTCCATGTAGAGATGTAAATGGTTTACCCTTGTTGAATGACATGTTTGTTGTTCTTGTTGTTTTCTTTCCTGTTTACTTTTTATGCTTCCCTTGTAGTTTGTATTTGATGATTGATTTTTCTGTTCAGCTCTGGTCTTTTCATTAGGAAACGTTGAAAGTCTCCTATTTGTTTGATTGCACATCTCTTTCCCTGAAAGATTTGTTGAGTAATTGATACTTGGTTGCAATCCAAATCTCTTAGTCTTCCAATATATTGTACTCCAAGCTTCTGATCCTTTAATGCATAAGCTACCAGGTCCTGCATAATCCTAACTGTGGTTCCACTAAATTTAAATTGTTTCTTTCTGGCTGCTTGCAGTATTTTTTCCTTCACCTGATAATTCCAAAATTTGACTACAATATTCCTTGGCGTTTTCGTTTGGAGATCTCTTTTGGGAGGACAATGGTAGATTCTTTAAATGAGTATTTTACCCTCTTGCTGTTGGATGTCAAGGAAGGTTTCCTTGTTCATTTCTTGAAAGAAGTTGACCAGGCTGCGTTTATGCTCTTAACTGTCAGGTAAACCAATAATTCTAATAGTATGTCTCCTGAAACTATTTTTCAGGTTAGTTTTTTTTTTTTTTGTAGTGATTCATTTTATGTTTTCTTCTAGTTTTTTTATTCTTTTGATTTTATTTGATTGATTCCTGATGTCTCATAGATCCATTAGTTTTAACTTTCCCTGTTCTAATTTTTAAGAAATTGTTTTCCTCAGTTAGCTTTATTTTCTCCTTTTCCAGTTTGCTAGTTCTAATTTTTCAAGACTTCTTCTCTTCAGTGGATTTTGCACTTTCTTTCCATTGAATCAGTTGTATTTTTAGAGAGTTATTTTCATCAGTCAATTCTAGCTTTATTTTTCCAAGCTATTAATCTCTTATTTCTTTTTCCCAATTTTTCTTCTACCTCACTTATTTGATATTTCAAATTTTTGTTGAGCTCTTCCAAAAAGTTTTTTGGTCTTCGGACCAATTCATATTTCCCTTTGAGGTTTCATCTTTAGACATATTGACAATGTTTTCCTCTTCTAAGCTTGTGTTTTGATTTTCTCTGTTACCAGAACAATTCTTGAGGGTCATTGTTCTTTTCTTCTTTTTGCTTGTTTTGTTTACCTATTTCCTGATTTTTATACTTGCACTCTCCTGCCAGAGCACAGGAGATACCAACCTAAGCTTCTTGTACTGGGGGACTGGGACCTGTTAACTAGCTTTGCGATCTGGTGCCTCAGGTGCTGGCAGCTGGAGGGTGTAGATGTCTTGCAGCTTACCTGGAGCTGAACTGGGATCTAGGGTTGGTGTCCAGCATGTGCTGAAGCCAGTGGAGTTTTTCTTTATTTCTCATGGACTGTACTAAAGCAAGGGGAGGTCTGGCTCTTGGAGCATGCTTTCCTGCCCAACAGAGAGACTTTTCTGCTTGAGGATGCCTGTCCTTCTGGGTCTATGCTGAAACATGGAGTTTCAGCTACTGGAGTACACCCATCCACCCCGGGCTGTGCTGGAGCATGGACAAGTAGGCTTTTGGAGGACATCTTCCTGTTTGGGTCTATGTGAGTGCACGTGGCGGTTCCCCTAGTTGTACTCTACCTGTTCCCCCGGCAAGGCATGTGATAGGTCCTGGTAATGGCATTTTCCTGCTCTACCACCCTGATGGTCAGGATCTCCCACTTTTATGCTGAGTTGGAGTATACTGCTGCTTGCTGGGAACCCTCCCAAACTGGGCTCCACTTCCCTTTTTACCCAAGTGAAATGCCCCTTTCTTGCTGATCATACAAATTTCTCTGGCTGAAGGATTGTCTTTCCACTGTCTCTGCTGTTCTGCATTTTTTCCTGGGGTCCTTTTATTTGTTTGTTTGTTTTTGGAATAACAATAAGAGAAAGTGAGCATGATTCACTGCTTGCTCTGCCACCTTGCCTCCTGGAAGTCCCTGACTTTTCATTTAAAAAAAATACTATTTGTTATACAGAATGACTCTCTGGGATGGATAAATGGAATATTATGATAATATTAGAAAAATGAAAACTTATTTTTTAAATAAAATTGTTGTTGGGTTTCTAAATATTAACAAATAAACACAAAGTACAAAGCATCACTAGAATGCTTTCCATGTTGCCATTTAGAAGCATTCTACTGAGTGATAGACACTTACAAAATCTGTAGATACTAGACATGCCTGTATATGTACATACACCTATATGTATATGTCCATGTGTATGTGCATATCTCACACCTAAACTCTCATACTATATATTTATTCTGTCTTTCCTTTTTTTCCCTTAAAGGTGTAATGGGGGTCAATAAAATAAGAATGATTTGGCAGCAAGGAAATAGGAGACACAATTTCTTTCCTTAAATATTTGAAAAGCTATAATGAAGTAAAGAAATTAGCCTTGCTTTAATTGACTCCAAAGGAAAGAACTCAAGTAAAAGCAATGAGTACAAAAAATACCAAGATAAATTTCTGCTTAATATAAGGGAAAATTACCTAAATTTTAGTGCTATCTGAATGTGGATTGGGTTTTCTCCCTAGGTAATTGAGATCTTCAACAAAGGCTATGTGACTATATGTTGGGGGCATTTTAAAGCTGATTCTTCTTCAGGGCTGTGCTGGACTTTATGACTACTGAATTCCCTTCTATAAGGAGAGTTAAAATCTTCCCCCCCACCCATAACAAGCCTCAAATGGAGTCCATTAAGGGAAACTTGTCTAGGTGAGACTTGCTTTGTAGGAAAGCCCACATCTTTTGTTAATTTCAAATGAGGCATTGGGTCACGAAGTTCTTGATACCCTCTGCCTCTGAAAAGTAAATATACATACTGAGGTGAAGTTTTGTTTTGGGGCTCACTTTTTGGAGGAAGATTCATGTGCCAGATGAGACTCTGGGTAACAATTAAGGAGCCCTCTGACTTTGAAAATCCAGATGTTGATGCTCATTGCTCTGGCAATTATGTATGTATGTAATGGTTAGAGAGTTGGATCTCTCTGTTGACCTGTGATGTATGTGTTGCTTATTGTGAGAGAGAAAGAAAATACAAGTGGAGAAATAAAGCTCTATCTGTTGCTTTTTATTTCTCCGCTTGTATTTTCTTTGCTGGCATATGTGATTAAAGAAGATTGTTGACCAATCAAAAGTTGCTTTCCTTTTAGGAAAGCAGATTTAAGAGTCTGTGCTAGCAGACCATCCTGAGTGTCAGGGTGCTTGCTACCTTCCAACAATCCTCATATATATATATATATATATATATATATATATATATATATATATATATATATATATATATATATATATATATATATATGTCTGTGTGTGTCTGTGTGTGTCTGTGTGTATTTATGTATACATACATACATACACATATGTATCTATTGTTGTCACAACAGTCTGCCTGAGCCTAATCAGGTAAATTATAACCTATGTAACTCAACTGTCACAATATAATTGACTTAAAGTAAAATATTACCATGTATCACATTCTGCTTCTTAAATTTTGAATTATCTCAATAACTGGCACTTGAAAAGTAATGGGGGTATAACACTAAGAAAATATATAGCTAGAGCAGCAATACATTGAGCAGACATATTCTTCTCTACATACAAAGAGAAATGTTTTCAGCTTTGTAATCATATGAAGAAATATCATTCCAAACAGTTATTTCCACCCTTTCTGGGAGAGGGTAGGATTCTGAATAGTCATAGTTATGAGACAATTTTGCACTTAACATGAAATAGTAAAAGGACCATAAGAATAATTTATGAAAACAAATTCACCCCAATCTTATACATTTGGAAAGCCTGCATAGCCATGATCTGGACAAGTGGCTGTAGCAGCATGGACTTACAAGGTGGGAAGGAAAGGCTGAAGTGAGAGATCAAATAGAAGAGCAAGAAAAGAAGAGAGGAGAAAGACTCTGGGAAACTAAAATAAAGGGAAGCAACCAAGAGTGTCTGATATTGAGCATAACAGGGCTCTACCACAGATCCTGGAAGATGACAGAATTAATGTTGGAGCATAGTATATATCTAATAGATGATGGACTATTCCCCTGACCCAGAATTCATCCATATGATGACTTGATTCTTTTTCTTTCTCATTTGCCTTTCTGGTTGATTACAAATCCCTTACTACGAATTGTTCTTCAAAGTTGTTTACTTCCTGTAGCTAGGCATTTGAAATGATTATACATGCATTACTTTTTAAAAATTAAGTTTATTGATTTGTTTCTGATACATTTATCACTATAGTGTTCCACCTATCCTATCCCCAATTGTATGCATTATTTTTCAAATGGAAGGTGAAACAAAAGTGAGCGGTGAATGAACTACTGTATATACTGATAAAAGGAGAGGAGCTTAGACCTTTAGTCTAAGTTGCTAGAACTTTATACTGCCTCAAAGGCTTCAATTAAGTGAGAGAAAATCTTACTGTGATTGAAGACTATACTGTCTCACAAACATCACAAGCAAGGTAACAAACCATGTAAATTTGAAGCATTAACCTTCGGCAATGTCGGAGCCATAGGTCCACAAATTTAATTGGTAGTAAAGGGGTTGGTCAAGCAAAACATAGGAGAAATTACTTTCAGATACAGGAACCTTAGCAATTTGCCCCAACTTTGTCCTCTCCAACTAAATAGTACAGTACATAGAGTACTCAGCCTAGAGTTAGGAAGTCTTGAATTCAAATGGAACTCCACACAATTAAAAACTACGCTACCTTTGTAATTCAACTAACCTCTGTCACCTTAATTTCCTCACAGTGAAATGGTTATAATAACACCATCTATCTTTTAGGGTTGTTGCGATGAATAAATGAGAAAATATTTGTGAAGTTGTGAGCACAAAGCTTGGCATATAGTAGATGCTTAACTAAGGCTCCCTCTCTCTCCTTCCCTTCCACCTTTCCTCTCTCCTTCCCTCCCTCTCTCCCTCCCTCCTTCCTTTGTTCCTCCCTCTCATCCTTCCTCTACCAACAACATTACTGGCCATCCCACTCTGAGGGAGTAGTAGAATAAAAGTATGAATTAATGGAAAATTGGGATCCCATGATTAGGTGAAGAAAGGAAATTGGAACTAGTGACTCTTCCCACATCAGGATAGGGTTCATCAAAGAGGAAGTTAGTTTTCTGCTAAATTTAAATACTTTCAAATACACACTTAGTTACACCACAAAAAGAACAGACAAATAAGGCATAGAGAATGAGTGATAACATAAGACTCCCGAAGTGTTGTGAAAGCGTTTGCCATGCAATCAAGCTGTTTTCTTTTCTCATCGTAAATTTCCCTCATTAAATTCTTCATTCCGTTAGTTCTTTGAAATTCTTATTGGTTATACTTTTCAGTCTGCTCACACCCAGCATACACATCTCATTTTGATATTAAATCCTTCAGAGAATATTGTTTCCAGACCAGAAAGGCTTTAAGTATAGCTCCATCAGCAAACTGAGCCTGCTTTCTACATTTCAGCCTAGCTACATATTTGTAGGATTGTCAGTAGTGGCTAGCTACTTGGCAATGAATTTTTTTGACCATGGTAACACATGAGAAAATATTGCATTTAGTATTCATGAAATAGTAAAAGGACCATAGGAATAATTTATGAAAACAAATTCACACCAATCTTACACATTTGGAAGTCCTGCATAGTTCATTATCTATACAAGTAAAGGAAGTCCAAGCTGATTCCCAAATCTCTCAATTATTAAAAATTGTGGAAAGCCAGGAATGTCCTTTAAAAAACCATTGTCTCTCCATCACACTTCTTAATGCTGTTTATATTCTTTTTTTCCACAATGAAAAGGTAACAAAAGTTCTCTTACTTTTACTTCCTTTTCCCAAGTTTCAAGAATCTTTTTTTCTTTTAATTCTCCCTTTACTTCATGTGAGTAGATTTGTACCAATTGGGTCCAAGTTAACTGGGTTCAAATTCAATAACAAACTTTATTTTTTCTTTCTGTATACAAAAACATGCCTATGATTGAAGCATATGAACATAGAAGATGAGAGGGTGGAAATTATAATAATTGATCTTTCTGTATCTATTATTTCTTCCAATCCATGATTCACACTGTTGGCCTATTAATCACAGCATTTCAGTGGAAGAGATCATTTATATCAACTAATTATTTTACATTTGATTAGACAGAGGGCCATAGGAATGATATTTCTTTCATAGTGACAAAGTTGATTAATCAGTGGAAGAGAACTTCACTAGATTCTTGACTTGGGGGTCAAATATAGTTTCTACTGTGCTGCATTCCAAATCTAAATAACCCTTTAATAACTTCACATTCTCATTCTAAATCTTTCATGGATTCCAAACCGTCCCTTAACCCAAAGTAATAAATTTTAAACTCAAATTTCGGATACAATTGTTTCAAGTTTATATTCTCCATTTATTTGTAATACTTATATAAAATGTTTACTTTTTTATAATCTTGTTAATCAAAAATCACAGTTGTTTAGTGAGACAAAGGGTTTATACCTGGAGGAGATGCAAGCCATCTGATATGACCTTTTGACCAGTTTTTGCTTTTGAGATCACTGCCCTAAGAACGGGGAGAAACAGACAATCGTTTTAGCCTGGCCTTTAAAGATCTATGAACAGGATTGGGGATGGCTGACAAAATTTGCCAAGTAATGTTTATCTGAACTCCATTTTTAGTTTTCTTTCCTTGTAATGCAATATGCATGGCATTGAGGAACAACCTGACAACTGAAATCGATTACGGAGGAAAATGGGCAACCATCAGGAGACCTAGTGATTTGCAAACTTGGAGGAAATCAGAACAGGTTGAGTAGAAAGAGAATAGAAAAGATAAGACAAGAGTAACAAGATAAGTGTTTCATTAAATACAGCCATGGTGAGCTCAAGTAGCACCAGATCTGGCATTTAGTTCACTGAGAAAATTAGGAACTCTAAAACTTGACAATTTTTTTTTCTTTCTTTCCTTTGCTAGGTTGGAGGAGGAAGGGTAAGGGGAGGGAATGTGAAAGAACATCTATCTATCTAAGTTACAATGATATTTTTCACCTCGTTATTTAAAAGCCTTTGGTAGTTTTGTGTTTCTTTAATATCTGAAGTTACTTTGTTTAAATGAATCATAAGGACATTAAGTAAATAAAATGTTCAATCCTATGAATGAGTACTAATACATGAGAAGGGAGGAGTCCAAACACAGGATGGATATTTGAAAGGTAAAAATTATTGGGGTTTGATATTCTTTTTTCTTAATAAAAATGTATTTATTTATTTATTTTGATATTGAACATTCACTTCCACAAAACTTTGAGTTTTGAATTTTCTCACTTACCTTCTCTTCCTCTCTCCCCATCAAAGCATGCAATATGAAATAGTCTCGACTTATCCATTCATATCAAACATAATTTTCACATTTAGTCATTATGTAAATAAGAACCAGAACTAATGGGAGGAGCCACAAAAAAGAAGAAACAAAATAAAACAGCAAAAGGAAAAGAGAACAAATAATATCCTTTTATCTGCATTGTGACTCCAAAGTACCTTCTCTGGATATGTACAGCATTTTTCATTATGTGAGTTTTTTGAGATTGTTTTAGGTCCTTGCATTGCTGAGAAGAGCCAAGTCTATCAAAGTTAGTCATCAAACAGTATAGCAGTAACTGTACACAATGTTCTCCTGGTTCTGCTAACTTCACTCTGCATCAGCTCACTCAAGTCTTTCCAAGTTTTTCTGAAGTCTCCCAGATCATCATTTCTTATGGCACAATAGTATTTCATCACATTCATAAACAACAACTTGTTCATCCATTCCCCAATTGATGGAAATCCTCTCAATTTTCAATTCATTGGCACCACAAAAACAGCTATTATAAATATTTTTGCACATATTGATTCTTCTCATGTTTTTATGATCTCTTTGTGATACAGACTTAGAAGTGGTCTTGCTAGGTCAAAATCATTGACAATTTTATAGCCCATTGACTGTAGTTCCAAGTTGCTGTCCAGAATGTTTGGATCAGTTGACAACTCCACCAACAGTGCATTAGGGTTGAAATTTTCCTACATCCTCATTTACCATTTTCCTTTTTTGTCATGTTAGTCAATTTGATAAGTGTGATGTGGTATCTCAGACTTGTTTTAATTTGCATTTCTCTAATTAATAGTCATTAATTGCATTTTTGATATAATTGTAGATAGATTTAATTCTTTCCTCTGAAAACTTCCTCTGTTCATATCCTTTGACCATTTATCAATTGGGGAACTACTTGTATTCATATACATTTGACACAGTTCTCTATATATTTTAACAATGAGGATGTGGTCAAAGACAGTGGTTGTTAATTTTTTTCCCCCAACTTTCTACTTCCCTACTAATCTTGGTTTCATTGGCTTTGTTTGGGCAGAAACTTTTCAATTTAATGTAATCAAAATTATCCATTTTGCATTTCATAATGTTTTCTAGGTCTTGTTTGGCCATAAATTCTTCCCTTCTCCATAGATCTGCTAGGTAAACTATGATATGCTCTCCTAATTTGTTTATAGTATAAGTCAATTTATCTAGATCATGTGCCTATTTTGAATTTATCTTGTTATAGGGTGTAAGGTGTTAGTCTATGCCTAGCTTCTGCCCTACTGTTTTCCAGTTTCCCAAGTAGCATTTGTTAAATGGTGATTTCTTATGGCAGAAACTGGAGTCTTTGGGTTTATCAATTTGAAGATTTCTATAGTCACTGACTGTTGTTTCTTGAGTACCTAATCTATTCCACTGATCCATGACTCTATTTATTAGCCAGTATCAAGCAGTTTTAATGATTGCTGCTTGATAACAAAATTTAAGTTCTGTGATGACTAGACCCCCCTTCCCTAGAGTTTCTATTAATTAATTCTCTTGATATTCTGGACCTTTTATTCTTCCTGATGAATTTTGTCAGTTTTTTCTAGTACTATAAAATGACTTTTTGGTACTTTTACTGGTATGGTAGTGAATAAGTAACTTAATTTAGGTAGAATTACGATTTTTATTCTATTAGCTTGGCCTACCCATGAGGAAGTCATATTTTTCAACTGTTTACATCTGACTTTATTTGTGTGAAAAGTGTTTTGTAATAGTTTTCATTTACTGCCTTACTTTGCTCTGGCAGATAGATTCTCAAATATTTTTGAAAGTCATCAGTAACTTTAAATTGAATTTATCTTTCTATCTCTTGCTGTTGGGTTTTGAATTATGTGGGCTTATTTTATATCCTCCAACTATACTGAAGTTGTTTATTATTTTAAATAATCGTTTAAAAAGTGTTAAAAATCGTCTTTAACTTGGTTCTCTAGGATTCATTAAGGATGCTAGCATATCATGAACAAAGAGTGAAGCTTTGTTTCTTCTTTACCTATTCCGTTCTTTCAATTTCTAGTACAATATTGAGTAACAGTAGTGATAGTGGAGATCCTTATTTCACCTCTGATCATATTGGAAATGCTTCTAACTTTTTTTCCACTACATAAAATGCTTGCTGATGGTTTTAGATAAATGCTACCTGTCATTTTAAGGAAGACTACATTTATTCCTATGCTTCCTAATGCTTTTAACAGGAATGGGTATTGTATTTTGTCAGAAGCTTTTTTCTGCATCTAATGACAGCATGATATGATTTCTTTTAGTCTTGTTGATATGGTCAATTATCCTGATAATTTTCCTAGTTTCCAATTAAATTTTAGTCCATCTTTGCATGGCCTTTTATATGTATTATTATTCCATCATGATCTGAAAGGGGTGCACTTAATTTCTCTGTTTCTCTGCATTGAATCACGATGTTTTTATCCCCTAATATATGGTCAATTATTGTGTAGGTGTCATATGCCACTGAGAAAAAGGTACATTTCTTTCTATAGTTTTCTCCAGATATCAGCAATATCTAACTTTCCTAAAATTGCATTCAGTTCCTTAACTTCTTTCTTGTTTAGTTTGTGGTTAGATTCATCTAATTCTGAGAGGGGGAGATTGAGGTACCACAATAGTATACTTTTGTCATCTATTTCTTCCTGGAACTTCCTTAGTATCTCCTATAAGAATTTAGATGTACTGCCATTAGATGTTTTATAAAGATATAACTTCATCATCTATGGTATCTTTTAGCATGACATAGTTTCCTTCCTCATCTCTTTTAATTAGAAATATTTTTGCTTTTGTTTTGTCTGAGATCAGAATTGGTACCTCTGCTTTTATATTTTACTTCAGATGAAGTGGAACTTCTTTTATCTAGCCTTTTACCTTTAGCCCATGTGCATCCTTCTGCTTTAACTGTGTTTCTTGTAAACAACATATGGTAGGATTATGGTTCTTAATACACTCTATGTGCTTCCTTTTTATGGGTGAGTTCATCCTATTCACATTCACAGCTGTGATTATTATTTGTGTCTTTCGCCCTAACCTATTTTCCTTTTTTTGTTTATTCTCTCCTTTCTCCTTTTCCCTCCTCACTGGTGTTATGCTTTTGACCATTGCCTTCTTCAGGTTGCCTTCCCTTTTATTAGCTCCTTCCCTTATCTTGCCTTTTAGCTTTACCACTTCTTCCCACCCTTCTATCCACACCCTCCCTTTTTGTCCCCTGCCCCCTCCTACATCCTATAGGGTAACTTAGATTTTTATACCTGATTATGTTATTCCCTCTTTAAGAAAAATCTGATCAGAGTAAAGTTCAAACAATCCTCATCTCCCTCTCTTCTTTCACTTTACTGTAATAACTTTTTGTGTCTTGTCATGAGACATAATTTACCTTTGTCTCCTCTTTCCTAGTACAATCCTTTTACATTGCTTAATTGAACTTTTTATCATCACATCGAGTCAACTTCTATCCACACACTTTGTCTGTTTGTATTTTAAATGGCATAATAACAATCTAGTTCTCAAGAGTTGCAAGTCTTCCCCTGTAGGGATATAAAAAATTTTTCCTTATTAAAAAGATGTTTTTTTTTTCTTACCTGTTTACCGTTTTATGTTTCTCTTGAGTCTTGTATTTGAAGATCAAATTTTCTGTTGAACTTGGTCTTTTCATCCATAAAAGTTTGCAAGTCCCTTTTTGTTAAATGTTCATCTCCTCCCCTAAAATATATGCTCAGTTTTGCTAGTTAGTTGATCTCTGGCTCTAATAAAAGTTATTTTGTTTTATTTAATATAATATTACAAGTCCCCACTATTTTAGTGTAGAAACTGCAAGATCCTACATAATTCTGACCACAGTTCTATGATATTTGTCATTATTATTGACTGTGTGTTGTATTTTCTCTTTGATCTGGTAATTTTGGAGTTTGGATATGACATTCTCAGGAGTTTCATTTTTTAAATTTTATTTATTTAAATTTTCAACATTCATTTCCCCAAAATTCTGAGTTCCAAACTTAAAATGGGGTTTCTCCCCATCTATCTCTCCCCCCCAACCCCAAAATGCCTTGCATTCTGATTATCTCTTCACGAATCTGCCCTGCCGTCTAAATCCCATTTCTTCCCTTATCCTCATCTTCTCTCTTGTCCTGTACAAGAAAAAATTTCTACACCCCATTACCTGTATTTCTTATCTTGCAGTTGTACACAAAAACAATTCCCAACATTTGTTCCTAAAACTTTGAGTTCCAACTTCCTCTCCTTCCTCCCTCCACACAGATACCCACTGAGAAGGCAAATAATTCAATATAGGCTATATGTGTACTTGTGCAAATGACTTCCATAATAGTCAGGTTGTGTAATTCTGCCCCCAATTTCTTCTATTCTCTCTTCTGACCTTGTCCCTCCACAAGAGTGTTTAGTTCAAATTGGTCCCTTCTCCCATTTGCCCTCACTTCCATCATCCCTCATCCTATTTTTCCCATATCCCCTATTTTCCTGTAGTATAAGATAGGTTTTCATGCCAAATTGAGTTTGCATGTTATTCCTACCTTGATCCAACTGTGATGAGAGTAAACTTCACTTTTCCCCTCTCACCTCCCCCACTTTTCAACTCCATTAAAAAAGCTTTCTCTTGCCTCTTTTATGAGAGATAATTTCCCCATTTCTTTTCTCCCTTTCTCCTCCCAACATATTCCTTTCCCAATTCCTTAATTTTATTTTTCAGATGATCCCTTCCTATTCAACTCACCCTGTTCTCTCTGGCTTTCTGTCTCTGTCTCTCTGTTTTTGTCTCTGCCTCTGTCTCTCTGTCTCTCTCTCTGTCTCTCTCTCGCTCTCTGTCTCTCTGTCTCTCTCTCTCTCTCTCTCTCTCTCTCTCTATATATATATATATATATATATATATATATATATATATATAGAGAGAGAGAGAGAGAGAGAGAGACATATTTGGGGAGTGGGGGGTGTGAATGTGTGTGTGTGTGCGTGTGTGCATAAGTGTATAATTTCTTCAGCTACCTAGATACTGAGAAAAGTTTCAAGAGTTACAAATATTATCTTTCCATTTAGGAATGTAAACAGTTCAACTTTAGTAAGTACCTTGTGACTTCTCTTTCCTGTTTACCTTTCCATGTTTCTCTTGATTCTTGTGTTTGGAAGTAAGTTTTCTTTTCAACGCTGATTTTTCAACAAGAATACTTGAAAGTCTTCTATTTCATTGAATGATGATTTTTCCTCTGAAGTATTATAATCAGTTTTGATGGGTAAGTGATTCTTGGTTTTCATCCTAGTTCCTTTGACTTCTGAAATATCATATTTGAAGCCCTTTGATCCCTTAATGTAGAAGATGCTAGATCTTCTGATATCCTGATTGTATTTCCACAATACTTGAATTGTTTCTTTCTAGCTGCTTGCAATATTTTCTCCTGGACCTAGAACTCTGGAATTTGGCTACAATATTCCTAGGAATTTCTCTTTTTGGATCTCTTTCAGGAGATGATTGGTGGATTCTTTAATATTTATTAGACCCTCTGGTTCTAGAATATTAGGGCAATTTTACTTGATAATTTCATGAAAGATGATATCTAGGTTCTTTTTTTGATCATGACTTTCAGGTAGTCCCATAATTTTTAAATTGTCTCACCTGGATCTATTTTCCAAGTGAGTTGTTTATTCCAACGAGTTATTTCACATTATCTTCCTTTTTTCAATCTTTTGGGTTTTTGTTTTTTTTTTGCAACTTCTTGGTTTCTAATAAAGTAATTAGCTTCCATCTGTCCCATTCTGATTTTTAAAGAACTAGTTTCTTCACTGACATTTTGAACCACCTTTCCCATTTGGCTACCACTGCTTTTTAAAATATTTTTCTCCCCTTTGGCTTTTTGGACCTCTTTTGCCAATTAAGTTAGCCTATTTTTCTTTTATTTTTCTTTCTTTTTTTATTCTTTTTTTTAATTTTCAAACAAAGTTTATTTGGTTTTGAAAATTATTTTGAAAATTTTTGAGTTCCAAATTCTTTTCCTTGCTCCAGCCGCTCAACCTCAAATTTGAGAACTGAAGCAACAAATCAATTATACATATGGAGTTATGCAAAACATATTTCAATATTAACCATGTTGCAAAATATAAACTAAGAAATATTTTAAAAGTACGCTTCAGAATGCACTCAGAATTCTCAGGAATCTCTCAAATTTTCTTTGGCTTTTGTTCACTTCACATTGCATCCATCATACACACAAACACACACACACATGTAAATATGTATCTATATGTACGTTTATGTGTATAGATATGCATATATATTCATATATGCATGTGTGTGTGTGTGTATCTTCTCAGGTGTTTCTGAAAACATTCCCTTCAGGATTTCTTTTTTTTTTTTTAATGTTCTACAATATCTTCCTTAAGATAAAAATTTTACCCCTCCACCTTACCCCAACTACCCCCCTCCCTCCCCATGACAGCATACAATTCTGCATATTTTCTACATATACTTTCCTAGTGAGTACATTTTCACTATAGTCATGCTATGTAGCTGCACTAAAATGAATGGAAGAAATCATATAACAAATCAAAACATAATACACTAAAAACCACACACACACAAACATGATGTGCTACATTATGTGAATGACTTCCATATTTGTTTCTCTGAGTGTGAAAAGCATTTTGCCTTAGGAAATCATCACTGGGGATTTTTTTTTTTTAGTAAGTGCTTGCGTTATTATGAAGTTCCAAGTCTACCAGAAAAAATTCTCGCACACTGTGGTCCTTGCTCTGCACAAACTTCTCCTGGTTCTATTCCTTTAACTCAGCATCAGATTATATAAGTCCTTCCAGGCCTCCCTGAAGTCTCTTGTTCATTATTTCTTATGGCGCAATAATACTCCATTGCATTCATATGCCATAATTTATTCAACCATTCCCCAATTGATGGGCATCCCCTTGATTTCTAGTTTTTGGCAACTAAAAAGAGTGCTGCTATAAATATTTTTGCACATGTGGGATCCTTTCCCATTTTTATGATCTCTTGGGTATACAGTCCTAGTAGAGATATTGCTGGGTCAAAGGGTATGCACATTTTTGTAGCCCTTTGGGCATAGTTCTAAACCATTCTCCAGAATGGTTGGATGAACTCACAGCTCCACAAACAATGAATTAGTGTTCCAACTCTCCCACATCCCCTCTAGCATTTATCATTTTCTTGTTCTGTCATGTTTAACAGTCTTATAGGTGTGATGTGGTACCTCAGATTGTTTTGATTTGCATCTCTCTAATCAATAGTGATTTATAACACTTTTTCATATGATTATAGATATCTTTAATTTCTTCCTCTGAAAATTGCCTGTTCATATCCTTTGACCATTTATCAATTGGGGAATGCCTTGTATGGTTATACATTTAGGTCAATTCTCTATATATTCTAGAAATGAGACTTTTTCCCTGAGCTTGGCTGTAAAAATGTTTTCCCCATTTACTACATCCCTCCAAATTTTGGGTGCATTGGGTTTGGTTGTGCAAAAACTTTTCAGTTTAATGTAATCAAAATTATCCATCTTGCATTTCATAATGCTTTCTATTGCTTCTTTAGTGAAAAATTCTTCCCTTCTCCATAAATCTGATAAATACATTTTTCCATGCTCTTCCAGTTTGTTCATAGTATCAATCATGTACCCATTTAGACTTTATTCTTGTGTATGGAATCAGACATGGGTCTATGTCTTGTTTCCACCCCTCTGTTAACCAGTTTTCCCAGTAATTTTTGTCAAAGAGTGAGTTCTTATCCCAGAAGCTGGGGTCTTTCGGTTTGTCAAACAGGAGGTTGCTATATTCCTTGCCTACTGTGTCTTGAGTGCCAAGTATATTCCATTTGTCTACCCCTCTGTTTCTTAGCCAATACCAAGTGGTTTTGATAATTGCCACTTTATAATATAATTTGAGGTCTGCTAGCACTAGCCCACCTTCCCAAGCATTTCTTTTCATTAGTCTCCTTGATATTCTGGACTTTTTGTTCTTCCAGTTGAGTTTTGATATCATTTTATCCAGCTCTAGAAAATAATTATCTGATAGTTTAATTGGTATAGCACTAAATAAGTAAATCAATTTAGATAGAATTATCATTTTAATTATATTAGCTTGGCCTACCCATGAACAACTGATGTTTTTCCACTTACTTAAATCTGACTTTATTTGTGCAAAAAGTGTCATGTAATTGTGTTCATATAATCCCTGGGTTTGTTTTGGCATGTAAACTCCTAAGTATTTTACAGTGTCTACTCTAGTTTTAAATGTGAATTATCTTTCTATCTCTTACTGTTGGACTTTGTTGCTAATATATTGGAATACAAATGATTTGTATGGGTTTATTTTGTAACCTGCAACTTTGCCAAAGTTGTTTATTATTTCAAGTAGTTTTTTACTTGACTCTCTGGGATTCTCTAAGAATATCATCGTATCATCTGCAAAGAGTGATAACTTAGTTTCTTCTTTGGTTATTTTTATTCCTTCAATTTCTTTATCTTGCCTCATTGCTACAGCTAACATTTCTAGTACTATATTGAATAATAGTGGTGGTAATGGACAAACTTGTTTCACCCCTCACCTTATTGGAAATGCAGCAGGCTTATATACATCATATAATGCTTTCTGATGGTTTTAGGTAGATACTGCTTTTTATTTTATGGAAAGTTCCCTTTATTCCGATGTTCTCCAGTGTTTATAATAGGAATGGGTGTTGTATTTTGTGGAAAGCTTTTTCTGCTCCTATTGAGAAAATCGTGTGGTTTTTGTAAGTTTTGTTGTTGATATGATCAATAATGCTAATATTTTTTCCTAATATTCCACCAGCCCTGCATTTCTGGTATGAGTCCTACCTGATCATAATGTATTATTTTCATGATAAAATGCTGCATTCGTTTTGCTAGTATCTTGTTTAAAATTTTTGCATCTATATTAATTAGAGAAATTGATCTATAATTTTCTTTCTCTGTTTTGTCTCTTTCTAGTTTGGGCATCAAAACCATTTTGGTATCATAGAAACAATTTGGGAGGATTTCTCCTTTGTCAATTTTCAAAAATAGTCTATATAGTGTTATAATTAACTGTTCTTTAAGTGTTTGATAGAATTCACTTGTGAATCCATCTGGTCCTGGAGATTTTTTTCTAGGGAGTTCATTGATGGCTTGTTCAATTTCTTTTTCTGAGATGGGGTTGTTTAAGTATTCAACTTCCTCTTCTGTTAATCTGGGCAATTTGTATTTTTTAAAATATTCATCCATCTCTTCTAGATTATCAAATTTGTGGGCATAAAGTCTATCAAAGTAATTTCTAATTACTGTTTTAATTTCTTACTCATTGCAGGTGAGTTCACTCCTTTCATTTTTAATATTAATAATTTGATTTTCTTCTTTATTTTTATCAAATTGACCAAAGGTTTATCAATTTTATTAGTTTTTTCATGAAACCAACTATTGGTTTTGTTTATTATTTCAATAGTTTTCTTAATTTCAATTTTTTAATCTCTCCTTTGCTTTTCAGTATTTCTAATTTGATATTTCAATGACTATCTTGCCCTCTGAATTTAGCATTGCTGGGCAGTTTTCCTTACAGATTTCCTGAAAGATGTCATCCATGCTCTTTTCTCCTTCATGGGTTTCTGGCAGGCCAATAATTCTTAAGTTTTCTCTCCTGGATCTATTTTCCAGGTCAGTGGTTTTTCCCATTAGATATTTTACATTTTCTTCTATCTTTTCATTCTTTAGATTTTGTTTGACTGATTCTTGCTGTCTCATTGAGTAATTATTTCCTACTTGTCCAATTCTAATCTTTATCAAATTGTTTTCTTCCGTTAACTTTCGCAACTCCTTGTCCATCTGCCCAATTTTTCCTTTTAAGGAGCTATTTTCTCCAGTTAATTTTTGTACTTCCTTTTCCATTCGACCAGTTTTCCTAGTTAGGTTTTGGGTTTCCTTTTCCATTTGACTTTTCAGGGAGTTATTTTCTCCAGTTAACTTTTGAACTTCCTTTTCCATTTGTTCAATTTTCCTTTTCAAAGAGATGTTCTCATCAGTGAATTCTTTTTTCAAAATTTTAAAATCATTGGCCAGTTTATCTTCTATTTCCTTCTTCAGCTGTTCCAGGAGAGCTGCTTGTGCTTGCAAGCAGTTCATAGTCCCTTCTGACGTTTCAGATAGAAGGACAGTCTCAGCTGTGACCTCTTTGGTGTTTGTGTTTTGGTCCTTACCCCCATAGAAAGATTCTATGGTTCTTTTGGCCCTCTACTTTTTCTTGTTAATGATGTTGATTCTGGTTCTTTCAGTCAGAAGCTACAGAACTTTGTGTTGAGCTGATGTGTGAAAAAGCTAAAAGCAGGTTTTTGTTTTCTATTCCCCCGACCAGCCTTGGATTTAGCTTGTTAAGTGTGGGGGAGGGGTGGTCTGGTCACAGGAGATCTCCTCAGCTGAACTGAGGCAAAGGCAAGCTCAGGGGATGGTGATCCCAGCTTCTCTATTTTCTTCCCATTTCCCCTGGAGTGCTGAGGCATGCCTAGATGCTAATCCATCTTCCCACCCCTCCTGGGGCTCCTCTCTTGGCAATGAGGCTTGCCTGGGTCCTAGTGCGAGTTTTCTCTGCCCTGAGTCCTCTGTCTTTCTGGTTGGTCTCTTCCACCATAGGAGGAATCCCCCTTGGCTATATTCCTAGGCTCAGGTGTTATGAGACTATTGGTCCCTTTACTGTTTCCACTGATCCAGGATTTTTCTGGGGAAATATTTTATGGATCTTTCACGGTCATCAAGGGGGCAGGAGAGAGCATTTACTGATCACTCTGCCATCCTGGCTCTGGAAAGTTCAAGTAGGTGACTTATCGAAGTTTCATCTTCGAGCTGAAGGTCTCAGGAGCTGCTGTGCTCATATCTGACACTCAGTGGCTCTCACTGGCTCTGGCTTTTCTCCTACCTTTGGTGCCTCTATGCTGGTTCCGCTTGCCACTCTCAGGTTCCTCTGGACCCTTCTGCTCTTCTGTGGTGGCCGTGCTGCCTTGTGTGCTATGGACTCACCCCTGTGGAATACATCCTTCCCATGGACCTTGCAGTCTAACCTGGGCCCCGAATCCATCACAGTCTGTCTCCCACAGGATGCTGCACTTCCAAAATTGGTCATATTCTCGTTTCAGAGGTATCTGAAGGAGTTTGTCCAAGAGCTTAGGTGAGTCCTTGCTCTCACTGTGCCATCTTGGCTACACCGCCAAGTTAGCCTATTTTTCAAGGTGTTGTTTTCTTCTACTTTTTTGGAGTCTCCTTTATCAAGCTGTTGACTTGTGTTTCATGATTTTCTTGCATCACTCTTGTTTCTCTTCCCAATTTTTCCTCCATCTCCCTTACTTGATTTTCAAAATCCTTTTTGAGCTCTTCTATGGCCCTAGACCATTGAATATTTATTTTGGATGTTTGGGATACAGAAGCCTTGACTTTGATGTCTTCTTCAGATGGTAAGTATTGTTCTTCTTCATCTGAAAAGATGGGAGAAAATACCTGTTCACCAAGAAAGTATCCATCTATTGTCTTTTTTTCCCCTCATTCTCGGCATTTTTCCAACCAGTTACTTGACTTTTGGGTCCTTTGTCAAGAGCAGAGCATACTCTGGGGACCTGTAGGTTCTCAGTTCCTCCAAGTTGGCACAGTCAAGGTAGAGGAGTTTACTCCTAAGGTGCCTCCAGCTTTGCCTTGCCCCAGGATCATGCTCAGGGCTTAGATTCAGATCAGCTGCTCAATTCCCCCAGGGCCTTTAAGTTGAAGGCTCCAACAATGGATGCTGGTGGCTGCCTATTGTGGCCACCACCACCATAGGTGCTGCCTGCTCCTGCTGCTGCCTTCTGAGACTGGGACTAGGGCAGGACCTTGCTCCTTTTTCACCCAGGTGATAAAACTTTCTCAGTGACCTTTGAAATTACCTTTGGCGTTTGTGGGTTGCTGGATATGAGAACCTCCTCTCCTTCTGGGAATTCCATCCCCCAGGCCTGCTCTGGTCCTGCTCTTTTCAGTGCTGCATGGCCAAGGCTGGGAAGTGCTCTGCTCTGCATCTGGTGTGACAAACCTTTCCTGTTGGCCTTCCAGGTCACTCTGGGCAGGAAATATCCTCCACTCCATCATTCTGTGGCTTCTGTTGCAATAGAATTTCATGAGTCATTCTTTATTAGTATATTATGGGCTGTGGGGAAAAGCTAGAATATATGCATCTTTCTACTCTACCATCTTGGCTCTGCCCCTCTATGGAGTTTTCACTTTGAGATCTCTTTCAGAGGATGATCAGTGTATTCTTTCCAAAACTATTTTACCTTCTGGTTCTAGGACCTGAGAGCAATTGTCTTTCATGATTTTCTGAAAGATTCTCCTTGGGTTGTTATTGTTTTTTTTTTTTTGTTTGTTTGTTTTTAATGATAGTTTTCAGGAAGACCAGTGATTTTTAAATTCTCTCTCCTTGATCTATTTTCTAGGTCAACAGGTTTACCAATGAGTTATTTTATGTTTTCTTCTGTTGTTTTTTGTTTGTTTGTTTGTTTCCTTTTGTTTCTGTTTTACTGATTACTCTTATCTCATAGAGTCATTTGTTTCCACTGGATAAGTTCTAATTTTTAAGTAATTTTTTTTTCTTCTATTAGATTGTATATCTCCTTGTCCATTTGGCCTCTTTTCCTTTTTAAGGAGCTTTCCTCTTCAGTGAGTTCGTGTCTCTTTTTCCATTTGACCAATTCTACTTTGAAAGGACTTCTTTTCTACAGTCAATTTTTGTCCTTCCTTTTCCAAGCTATTGACTCTCGCTGGCATATCTCTCATTTCTTTTCCCAATTCTCTTCTACCTCATTTAGTTGCCTTTTGCAATCCTTCTTGAGTTCTTCTAAGAAGGATTTTTAGGCTTGTAACAGATTCATGTTTGTCTTTGAGGTTTCAGATGTGGGTATATTGACAATGATGTCAATAATAGCAGTTTATGGTTATTATTCAATTCTGTGTTTTGCTTATGGTGTTTGCCTAATTTGTCACTTTTAGAGTTTAATACTCTGGTTAGAGGACAAGGGGCACTGACCCAAGCTTCTTTGGCTGGATGCCTGGGACACTGACTTTGTGTGCTTGGGACCTCAGGTGCTGAAATCTGCAGGCTCTGGGTGTCTGGCAGCCTTATCTGGTGCTGAGTTGGGGTCAGCAACACTGGAACTACAGGATGAGAAGTCTGATCCCTGAGGGACACCTGCTTACTCAGACCTCGTACTGGTTCTTGCTCATCTTGGCTTTGCAGTGGCTCCTGCTCACTCAGACTTTACACTCAACAATTTTGTGGAAGGATTTTTGCCTGCCACCTGGAGCTGTACCCCATTGGAGTTGTGTCTCCTGGAGTTGTGCAGAAGAACTGAATGATTTGACTGCTGGAGAATGCCAGCCTATGTGGTGGTTTTCAGAACTGCTATCTACCATTTTACCTTCCTGTACTGAAGTACTTGGTGGGGGGATGTGGGGTGTGTTGGCACTTGCCTACTTCTCCACCCTGGGGATCAGGATCATACCTGGTTTGCTGACATCAGATTGCTGATGCACTGCTGGGATACCTTTCATCCTGTGCTATTCCTCCTCCCCCATTAAGAAATGAGCCTTTTCCATTAGTTTCCGAAGCTTCTTGGGCTACAAAACTGCTGTACCCTATTTCTCTGCTGGCTCACCTGTTCCAGGTTTTTTTCTATAGCAATATTTTCTGAACTTTCAGAAGTCAATGGGGAAAGGGAATGGTGACTTACTTCTTATTCCACCATCTTGGCTCCTGAAAGCAGAAATCCAGATATTGGCAGCATTTGATTTTCTCGCTAATTTGGATTCATATTACAGGTCATACCCCTGGATTGATATGTTAACCCATTGAAGTAGTAGACATGTTCAAGAGATTTGGCCTATTGCAGATGGGGCAGGTTCCTGATATGTAGTCAGGGAGACATCTGGTGCCCATATTATAAATTACAATATCTACTTCCACACCAGTTAATTTATTAATAAACGAATTAATCATTTGTCAGCCTCTGGTCCCAGTAAGTAGCAGCAAGCAGGAGGAGTGAACCAGGTATAGACTATATTACTACATTCACCTTGATTATCTTCCATGTACCCTAGCTGTTAACATCTGTAAGAAAAATATTGCTCAAACTGAGACCCCAAACCCTCTAAAGGAAGCAGAAAAAGTTAATATCAACAGGTTCCAGACATAAATTCATTATTACAACTGTGCTTAGAATTTCAGTTTTTTGTTTCTTGGTTTTTAAGGTGAAATGGGAAATGAATGCATTGCATGACATGTTTGTCATTGTTCGACAAAAGAAAACATACAAATAATCTACAGAGAAATTTTTCCTTGGATCTAAGCTTAAAGATGAATTCTTCACATGGGATATTGTGTATCAAAAAGCGGGTCTTGATTTAAACAATCACAGTCCCAAAATTTGTCCTTACTCCTCATTGTCCCTAACAACTAAATACAACACTTCCCTTTGTGGACTAAGTGTAATTTACCTGTTTCTTTTTTTAGAAGAGGGAATCATTTTAATTTTTTAGAAGGATCTGAGCCTGACAAACATGTGACTGGATTTAATTGCCATTAACTTGTGTCTTTGATTAACTAACTTTGGCATATTTGTTTGTTTTTCAGAGAAAGAAGGGTGGTAAAAGGAGAAATTATCTGGGCGACTTCATGAGACCATTACAGTTAGGAGGATTAGTTCTGTGTTCTTGCAGTTAAGTAGTAGCTAAGGCTTTATTTGAACCTCATAATTTATGGATACATAATTAAATTTTGATTTACCAACCATTTTGGTCCTCCAAAATGAAAGCACATGGAGAATATGATAAGTTCCTCAGACTTCACTATGGAAATTCACTATGGAAATCTCATTCCATGTCCCTTCCTCTGTCCTCTCAGAATATTTAATTTTACAGCTAGATGTGATCTTGAAAATCATGTGACTCAATCCATCACCTCCCACAATTTTACAGGAGAACCAAAAAATAATTACACCTAGAGAAAATAATAAAAGGTGGAAAAGTGATAAATGTTTATACTACTTTTACCATTCTGATTTATTTGCAGAAATAGTGTGGTTCACATGCATATAAATATACTCAAATTTATATATGTATGCATATATGTGTATGTGTGTATATATGTATGTGTGTGCATGTATGCAGTGTATACATATATAATATGTATATATTTATAAAAGCATATTTATATAGCTGTATATATGCGTATAATTCATGTGTCTAAACACATTGGCATATGTTATATATTATTGATATATTTATTATAGTGCATATATATTGCACTATATCATCTATGTAACACTTTTATCTCTAAGAAAAAGTAGATATAAGATCATTAATCAATAATAGTGTTTTCTTGGTTAAATATATGAGCATAACTCCCTCCATATCTACAGTAGGCAATTTTTTTCAAAACTTGTGGACAAATTGAAAGATATTTAGAAGATTTAATGTTGAAACAGTTATCAAATTGGCCCTAGATATCTGAGAGAAAAATTTGTAAAATAACAAATGATTCATCTGTGCAAACACCTGGGGAAAACTTGAGCTCACAAACAGTGCCTTCAGTTGCAAAGGTCCAAGGTGCTCTGGGGGTTATATATACTCAAAGCCAGAGTTGTAAGTCAGCCATATAATCAGTGGATGGATATTTATTAAGAACATATTAAGTGTCAGGCACTGTGGGGGAAAAAAAATCCACAAAAGACAGACCTGTTCTTAAGGAGCTTACAATTTAACTGGGAGGAGACCAAATACAAATATAAAGAGAGCATGCTAAATATAAGGAAGTAATTATTACAGGGAAGGCATTAGAATTAATACGGATTGGGAAAGACTTCTAATAAAATGCAAAAAAAGGCAAAAAGAGAATCCTTGCTCTCACTGAGCTCGCAGCTAAATGGAGAGAGCATGAGATCAATCATACACAAACAAGCTATATACAGGTTAAATTGGAAATAATCAACAGAATAAAGGCACTAGAATTAAGAAGAATCAGGAAGGGCTTTTTGCGGAAAGTGAAATTTTTAACTTAGACTTGAAGAAAGCCAAGAATTGAGGTGTAGAGGAAGAGGGAGAGATTCCAGGTATGGAAGATCAGCAGTATAAATGCTCAGAATCAAAAGATGTAGTATTTGGGGGGTGGGGGAAGGAGGGAGGAATAGCAAGGAGTCTAGCATCATTAGACTACAGTGTATGTATGTGTGTGTGTGAGGGGGATAGGGGTGTAACACGACTGGAAATATGGGAAGTTTTGAATGCCAAGTGAGTTTCACTTTCAACATATTTAGAATTACTCATTGTGAAAGATGTGCTAGTGATCATGAGAGGAAGGACACAGCACCTCTAACTCTGCAGAGACACTAATGCTGATGAAAATCAAAAGATGTGTTGCTCCCGCTGGTCTTCACCACCTCATGGGCAAGCTAAGGAGCTACTTTCTGCATTCCACCCAGCTTCTGCTAAAGCTATTTTTAAAAATATCTTTTATCTGAAAAACTAGAAACAGTTCAGTAGTTTTTTTTAAAACACAATTTTCATGCTAACTAAAGGGAGGAGAGAAATCACTTGCAACTTTTTTCCTCTATCAAATGACCTATCTTGTTTACAATCTTGGCCTTTCATCTCTTTAACTGGACATTCTCAGCCTCTGGTGCTAAGCAGTATAGAAAATACATACACAACAACAAAAAAAAAAGGGTTCTCCCAGTTAGCTAATTCCCCTAGGTCTATGTTTTCACTTTGAGCTAAACTTCTGATTCACTGGATTTAGGGTCTCAGTGGGAAATTAGTCTCCTATTTACACGAAACATTCCCTAGGCCTTCTGATTTTCATCTGTTTGACTTAGGATAAACTGTGCCTTTTCCCATTTCAGAACTACTCATTAAATCACCAGTAAATACTTCAGGGCTTGATGGTTCCTCCATTTTCCCCTTTCTAGATATCTTCTACTCCCCACTCTAGATGAGTGAGGACGGAAAAGGCAGAAGCAAAGTTAATCCAGGGGGACAGTGTCATCAACTCTTTCACCAGTCAAGATAGATATCTAGCCCTTTGAATGCAAAAACAGCCAAATTTTAAAATCTTTGAGATCATTCTCACAAACACTTAAGTCATATCACATGGGTTTTATGAGGAATTTGGAACAACATTGGCTAAAATAAATTCTTGTCATATTGGCCAGATATATCACAGGCTGACTCTGATGTTAATTGATTTCAGAGGGACTAACCCATCCTTATTCCTACTAAATTTACTTTGACGATAAAAGGTCCTGAAAACATGGACATGAAGAAATTATTTTTTTTCTTACAGATCTTATATGAACAGATGATGTTGAAGATAGAAAGGAGGGTTAGAAGATGAAACTTTGCATTTGTTTTCCCATAGGGTCAAATTTCAAAGTTAGATATTTAGTTGCTGAGGAATGTAATCAGAAGCATCAACTAATGCAGAGTCAGAGAATCTTAGAGGTGAAAGAAAATTCAGAAATGGAGCTTCAGAAACATCTAATGGAACCTACATCTGAATGAAAATTCCTTCTTCTATACCCTCAATAAATGCCTGTCCAATTATCACCTGGATATATCACTATCTTCTGGGGCTTATCATCATTCTTCTTAATAATTACAATTGTGTAAAGGCTTTTTCTTAAATAGACTTTTAGTCAATTGGTATACAATTTCAAACCACTGTTCCTAATTGTTCCCTCTGGTGCCAAACAGAGTAAGGTATATCTGCCTTTTCTTCCTTTTCTAGCTCATCTCTAGGCTAATTATCTCAAATTTCTTAAATAAAACCCAAGTTCTCTCATCATCTTGGTCATTCAATCAATCAATCAATAATCATTCACTAAACATCTTCTATATATTCCAGGCAGAGTATTATCCTTCCTAAAATATGTTAGCAAAAACTTCTTTAGATGTGGTCAGAGTAGGGCTTAGTTCAGTAGAAATAACACTTTTTTAAAAATCTGTTCCCATGAATACAGCTTATTCTCATATTCAGTTCTGGGACTACTGATCACACTTCTGTCTCATTGAATTTGCAACCCACTAAAACCCCTAAAGCTTTTTTTTAGATGAACTGCTATATCATCACATGATTTCAACACACACACACACACACACACACACACACACACACACACTTTGCTTTTGAAATTGATTTTACAAAACTTAGTAAATTTCTGTTTTCATGTTTGCTCCCCATCAAATGCTATGTTCTGAATTTCAGAACATTGCAATAACATTTTTTATCTGTTTTTAACATCCTGACTCTAACCCAATGTGTTACCTATGCATCCCAGCTTTGTACCTTCTGAAAACTTGATAAGAAAGCAGTCAAGGACCAAACACAGATCCCTGAATTATGCCATTAGAGACGTCTCTCTAAGGAAACAGTAGCATTTGAATAAATAATTTTTGATCCACTCACCCAAAAACTTCTCATCTAATCTTCCTAGCACCTAATAGATATGTTGACATCCTATTCAAAGTGTAGTAAAAAAATTTTTGCTAAAAAATAAAAAAAAAAATCTTTGCCAAAATCTGTTAATTATCAACAGTTATTTAGCTTAGATGTTCCAATCCTGTTGATAAGGGAGGAAAAGAGTAGTGTGGTATAACTTGGACTTCATGAAACCAAATCCATCTCTTTGTGATTCCTGCTCATTAAGTTTCCCTAAGTTAATAGAATTCTGTCATGAATTTGACTTCTATGCTCTATATTTGCTAATCTTTTCCCATTTTAAAACATTAAAAAACAAATTTACCCTTCCTCCATCTGGTAAAACCTCTTACAGGTGCTTTTAAAATTATCTGATAGTGACTCAGCAAGGACAGTCAAATAGTTCATTTCAATATTTGAAATGTAGGCCACCTGATATTTTGACCTTCTCCTACAAAGGTAGGTGTTCTCTGGCTGTCCTTTGTATTGGTTATGAATTTCCTTTTAGCCAATGTTGTGCTTTTCTTTCCAAGAGAGAGGAAATACATTTCTTTTCTTTTAAAAGAAATATGTATTTTTTTTTTTTTGGATTGAACATTCACTTCTAAATTTTCTATCAGCACACCTCTTTTTTTTTCTCCTTTCCCCTACTATTTCTTTCCTTTCTTCTATTGACCTCCTCACTTTTCTTCCCCCTTTCTCCACCTACTTCCTAGTGGGAAAGATAGATTTCTATGCCCAATGGAGTGTGTATGATATTCCCTCTGTGACAAAAATCAGATGAGAGTAAGGTTAAAACAATTCTAGTAGGTCTTTGTGATCCTTCATGGGATGCAACTTACCCTTTTCTGCCTTTGCCTTTCCTAATCTCGATGTAATCTTGTTTTTATCCATTAATCATTTTTTATCATCATGTCAAAGTCAACTTATATCCACACACTTTCTTTATGTATATCCCTCCTGAATATCATAATAAAAATAAAGTATCCAAGAGTTCCAAGAGTCATTCTCCCATGTAGGGATGTAAACAGTTTGCCCTTTTTGAATAACAAGTATTTTTTTTCCTGGTTACCCTTTTATACTTCTCGAGTCTTGCACTTGAAAATTAAATTTTCTGTTCAGCTCTGGTCTTTTTATCAGGAAGCTACTTCATTGAATGTCCATCTCTCCTCTTCCCTCCCCCCAAAAAGATCATGCTCAATTTTTCTGGTTAATTGATTCTTGGTTGTAATCCAAGCACTTTTGCCTTCCAGGCTATCACATTCCAAGCCCTCTGATTTTATAATCCTGACTGCGGTTCCATGATATTTGAATTGTTTCTTCCTGACTATTTGCAGTATTTTCTCCTTAATCTGGTAATTCTGGAATTTGCCTACAAGATTCTTAGGCATTTTCATTTGGGGATCTCTTTTTGAAGATGATCAGTGGATTCTTTAAATAACTCTTTTCCCCTCAATTTCTAGGTCCTCGTTGAAGTTTTCATTGATAATTTCTTGAAAGATGTTTCCAGGCTCTTTTTTTTTTTTGATCATGACTTCTTTATTCTGCTAGCTACACTGCTCCAGGATTCCATCTAGAGCACTATTCTCTAGGTCAATAAGGGAGTTTGATAAGGGAGCATGAAAGTGACTGACTGTTTACTCTGCCATTTTGGCTCCTGGAAGTCCTTGTTTCTTTTTCTTTTGAGCCTTGGTATCATATGATCTCCACCACTACTAAAACAAACAGAAATAGTCAAGGCCACATTAGTACAGAGTTAAATGTGAATTGTAGTGAGGGAATTTATGGGTCTACTCATACATTTCCTACAAAGAAATAGGGATTAGGAATGAGTATTATGTACTAGATGAGTGATTTTGCTGATGTTAGGAGAACCCAAGGAAAAAATTACTATATCAAGGTAAGACAGTACCTTCTCTGCAACTTAAGATCCTAGAGGATTATGTAATGCACTGAGAGGTTAGGTGTCATACAATGACAATCTTAACACTAATAGCACTTGAGCCCAGGTGTTCCAAGTCTTAAAGCTATTCACTAAGCCTTCCATATAAGAAAAGAGATGGCTTACATAGTAGTGAACCAGAAGCATAGATTTATTGGAGTTCATGACTAGAGAAAATTAAAGAAAAGATGATAAAATCACCAGAGCCTCTCTCTCAGGAGAGCCCTATGGAAAAATAATAGAGGAATAGAACATATACTGATAATAGAGGTCAATATGTCAACAGATCAAGGTTTCAGAGATTAACCAGAATCCCCAAGTGAGTGTTTACATAGGGAATAAATTGAAATAAAGTGCAGTTTTTGTAGGAAATCTGAGGAGTAGAAATACTTTTTAACAAATTCTGTGTAAGTATTGTCTTTAAGGCCCTAGAAGATACTCAGTTTGTTGTGAGTTGTTTCAAGACATACAAGTTTACTTCCTACTGATTAGATAGATACAACAAGAAAGGTACAAGAGGCACAAGAGATTCTCCTCTCCTAGACTAGCTTCTTCATTGCAAGCTGGACCTCTGTATATTAGGGATATAATATTAGAAGTTTTCTACTTTTATGAGACCGAGATACTCTGCTGGTCTAGTTGACCTTTAGTTATAATGAATTTTGGAATTAATTGTGGAGTAAGAAAGCCAGCAGTGATTCATCTCTCAATGGCCTCACAACCCTACTGGGAATGATCTCAACACTAACCAAATTCTTTGTTTTCTTGGTAAGAAAGGGAAACTATTGAGCAGTAAATGTAGTGAACATATAAATACCTAATATGAAGGAAGAGACATCCTTTTATCTAATTCTATACAAAACACATGTACTTGTTCATGAATTTGAGTAATATAGATTTTCCTTCGACACATAATCTTAAAAAAAGTTTACTTGACTCATTTTTTAAAAATTTGAATTATGGATGGAAAGGAAAAACAATTTAAAATATGAGAAGGGGAAGGGAATAAGCTTTTATGTAGTGCCTACTATGTGCCAGACACTATGAAAGGCACTTTATATATACTATCTCATTTGATTCTTACAACAATTATGCAAAGTAGTTGTTATTTATCCCTATCCCTATTTTACAGATAAGGAAACTGAAACAAACAGAGGTTAAGTGGCTTACTTAAGCTCAAACAGTAAGTGTCCAAGATTGGATTTTAATTCATATTTTCCTTTCTCTAAACACAGCACTCAATCTTCTGTGCCACCTACACATAGTGCTCTTCCTGTTGCATTGTTTCCTCTTTATTCCCTACTTAAATGTCTTATTAGATTGACCAATTTGCTTCAATTGTATTCATGAATCTTGACAAACTGGATACCAACATTCCTAACTTCTCTTAGGTAGTAGAGAATTTTGGACAGGAAGGGAAAGTACTATCCTGTTAACTCTTCCCAACTATCTTGCAGGGAAAATTTTATCAATATCTTGGAAAAGAATATTAATTTGAAGTTCCATTCTTTTCCCAAGAAGTATGGGGTTTTATAGGTGTGTATATGTTACTATTTAGGGCTTCTCCAGTATCCCTCTTTCATAATGAAGACAAAGAAAAATATGACTGGAGATTGGATCATTTCCAGTAAGGTAAGGAGAGAGGCTGTCAGGACTCTTTTGAGTCCTTTCAATAACTGTCATATCCAAAAAACTCTTGTGACAATCCAACTTTGCCTAGAACCCCCAATGTCATTCCGCAAGTCTCATACAGAACAAAGAAATTTTTTGAGGTCAAGGAGGTCTATATTCTGTCAAAGAAAGTAAGATTCTACCACTGCACAAGTGATACAGGCTACATGAATTTAAGGGGAGCCATTAGACTCCAATATCCTTTTCCAAACAAATTCCCTGCCAGTCCTCTACACAAACTGTGTCACAGTCAAACATGCCTATCTAACATCTTCAATCTGTAACACTGAGTGCCTCTATAAAGGATATACAGTCTAAGTAAGACCCTTACTTAAACAGAAAGGTACAGAGACAAGAGTTCACTGCCTCTGCCTCTTTCTCTTGGGACTAATTCAGGACAGTGTATCTTTCCTCTTCTTTTCCTTCTCTCTTGCTCCTTATCTACCATCAGGGACAAGGGAAAAGGTGAGCTCCAGAAGACCAATGCTCCTTCATTGGCAGTTGCGCCAATACTAAAACATGATTCCTTTATTTTTCTTATATGAAGGGTCCATGGAATATAATGTAATGAAGTCCTACAGTCTAGAACTGAATGAATCACCCATCCATCTCTGTCTAGATTGGTTGGCTCACTTCAATCTACTTTCTGTGAGGACTAGGTTACCAAAGAAGGACCAACGCCACAAGGTAGCAATGATCCGAGGTGCTATTTGAACTTAGGTTTTCTTAATTTAAAGTCAGTTCTTTTCCCATTATACCAATATTCCTACCATATTCCTGACCAGTGATCACATAGACCTGGCTTTATAACTCACATAGTACTGCAAAGTTGTCCCAAGAGAAGTCAAATCATGTGTTTAGGGCAGCTCACAACTCTGCTTTAAAAGTGTTGGATGTAATTTATTCCTTTAGGAACAATCTGCAGCATTCAAAGCCATTACTCTGCTAACTGCTCTCTTCTTTGGACTCTTACTTAGCTCCTTCTGTGTAAATATATGCTTCACTGTCAACAAGCTCTTCAAATTTTCAGTCACCTTTAATAGTGAGTTGATCATGCTATTACTCAGTCTGTGTCCAAAAGAGATAAAAGAAAATGAAAAGCATACATATGTACAAATATTTTTGTAACATATTTCCCTATTTTGTGGTGTGAAAAAAATGGAAATTAAAGGGATGTCCATAAATTAGGGAATGGTTGAACAACTTGTGTTATATGCTTGTAATGGAATATTATTGTGCTTTAAGAAATGACAAAGTGAATGGTTTCAGAAAAAAAAGACTATGAAGGCTAACATTAACTTATCGGACTGGCTAACATGACAAAACAGGAAGAGGATAAATATTGGAGAAGATATGAGAGAGTTGGAATACTAATCCATTGTTGGTGGAGCTGTGACCTGATCCAACCATTCTAGAGAGCAATTTGAGACTATGCCCAAAGGGCTATAAAAATGTGCATATTCTTTGACACAGCAGTATGTCTTCTAGGACAATATCACCAAGGTATCATAAAAATGGGAAAGGGACCTACATGTACAAAACTATTTATAGCAGCTCTCTTTGTGGTGGACAAAGACTGGAAATCAAGGGGATGTCCAACAAGTGGAGAGTGCCTGAATAAATTGTGGTATATGAATGTAATGGAATACAATTGTGCTATAAGAAATGATGAACAGGAAGACTTCAGAGAGGCCTGGAATGACATATATGAATTGATGTTGAGCAAAAGGAGAAGAACCAGGAGAATTTTGTACACAGCAAAAACCACAGTGTGCTAGTAATTTTTATGGTATACTTAGTACTTCATTGCAATGCAAGGACTTAAAAAATTCCCAATGGTCTCTTGAGGCAAAATTTCTTCCACATTCAGAGAAAGGACTATGAATTTCAATCGAAGAATTAAACAGGCCATTTTCTTTTCAATGATGTTTTGTTTTGTTTTATGATTTCTCCCATTCATTTTAATTCTTCTATGCAACATGACTAAGGTGAAAATGTATTTTATGGTAATGTATATAAAATTATATATAAATATATACAATATGGGAATGTATATAAAATTCTATGCTGTCTCAGGGAGAGAGTCTGGAAATAGGGGGGAAGATATATGGTGATTGTAGAACACTGAAAACAAATAAAATAATTTTTAAAAAAGACTAATATTAACTGATGTAAAATGAAATGAACAGAAAGAATAGAACATTATAGACAGTAATAGCAATATTTTAACAACCATCAACTATGAAAAATATAACTATTCTGATAAAGATTCATGACTATTCCAGAAGAAATATCTAGTCCTCTATCTTGTTGATTATGTGATAGGAAAAGAATTTCTGATATAAATTATCAATCTGAGTAAGAACAATTCTATTGCCTTCTTAGGATTCTAATGCTCCTAATAATTGTATCAGAACTTCATCTCTCCTCTAGACATTTCCTCTGATCCCTAAAACCTTCCTCAAATAGAAATTACGCACCAAAGATAAAGTAACTGCAGCTTTCTCTATGGTCTAGGACACCAGAAATCTAATAGAAAATTAAAAACAAAACCAAAAACAAAAACAAAACACCAACTGATGCCTACACTGAGCTCATTCAGTACCTCTCCTCTGCTACCACCAAGCTACCAGCAATGATGCTATATTAGCTGACCTAAGAACCTAATGCACAGATTTCTTAACATGAACTCAGGACTCATCAGACTTCAAACATAATCCAGTCTTACATCCTGATTCAAAGCCACGAGTCCATTCGGGCAGGGACAGATAAAGAAGCATCCCTGAGAGAGTATTCTGTTTTGCAAAAGATCTCTGCAGTAGAGGAGAGGAAAAGAAGGAAAGGGGCAAGATATTTGAACCTCCTGGTTGCTACTGACACCATAAAGACTAGAAGGGTCTTTAGATCCAGGAAGGAAAATTTGAGGTAAATGAGTGAAAGAAGATAACCAGAGGGACAGCATAGATCAATGATGGGATGCATAATAAAGCATGTAGGGCAGTGGGCACCACTGTATAATAGTGTCCTCTCTGTCAAATGACATTTTTGTAGGAGTCAGCCCTAACGGAAAACAGAATACAGAAGGCAAACTCCATAAGCCAGTGGTAGAATCTGTCTAGAATGGAGACCTCAGAATGAATACCTCAGAAACTTTAACTGCATGAGATAATATAGAGAACAGAGAGGGCCTAGATAATTTTAATGATTATGAACTGGGAAATGAGGATCTATAGCAGACAGAAAAAAAGTAGCAGAAATAAAAAGAGTGAGAAAAAACTCTCTTGAAATGGAGTGCAAAAATAAAATTTAAAAAATGATGAAAGGACTAGTTCAAGGTAAAATTGGTTGTCTGATTGACTAGTAGAAAGGGGGAAATGGGGCAAATATTTAGATACACAGGTAAAATGAGTAAAGAATAAGGAAGGGATAAGTGAAATGCCGGAGAGAAATAGGTACCTGAGAAGGGAGTGTTTGGAGAGAGGGGAAGACATCCAGTGGGGATAGGGAGACTTTAACAAATCATTACACCAAAGTAACTAAAGGAATATAGCTTATAGTAAAAGAGAGAGAAAACCATAAATTGCAAAAATATTACAATATTGATACTTTAAATTATTAAAGACAAACTGAGGAACATAAAAGCAATTCATAAGTTTAAATGTGGATGGATTTAGTTATTCAGTACTCTAAAAAAATGAAAGCTTGCATAAAAAACTATAATCTTTTGCTTACAAGAAACATATTTATGAAGCAGAAACCTACGTAGAATTAAACTGAAGAGATGAAAATATGATTCCTATATGGCAACCGAACAAAATTAATTGACTGAAACCAGGATCTGTTATCTATCATGACAAAAAAAACCTTAAGAAAAAGGACTTCATTTCCCATTTAACATAAAACTTACTCACAGACACTTTTGTATTATGTATATTCATTATAGATTATATATATATGTATATATATATATGTATGTATGTATACCCAAGGGGAGTGATTTTTTCATTAATAGTATTTTATTTTTTTTTCCAATTGCACGTAAAAATAGTTTTCAACATTCATTCTTGCAAAGTTTTGAGTTCCAAATTTTTCTGCCTACTCCTCTCCAAGACACAGCAAACAATTTGATATAGGTGATATAGGTGATATATATATATATATATATATATATATATATATATATATATATATAGTTACCTTGATGTAGTGATTTGTTAAGGTTTCCCTATTTCCACTAGATGTCTTCCCCTCTCTCTAAACACTCCCTTCTCAGGTACCTATTTCTCTCTGGCATTTTACTTATACAATCATGGCAAATATATTTCCACATTAGTCATGTTGTGAAAGAAGAATTGCAACAAAAGGGGAAAAAACATGGACAAGGAAATAAAGATGAACATAAGATCCTTCAATTTGCGTTAAGACTCAGTAGTTCTTTCTCTGGATGTGGTTAGCATTTCCATGATTGTTTCAGTTGGAATTATCAAACATGATTGTATAGCTAAAAAGAGCTTCTATCAAAGTTGGTCATCACAACATGCTGCTGTTGCTGTGTACAATGTTCTCCGGGTTCTACTCATTTCATTTAGCATCAGTTCATTTAAGATTTTGCAGATTGTTCTGAAATTTGCCTGCTCATCATTTTTTATGGAAAAATACCATGTCATTATATTCATGTACTAAAACTTACTCAATCATTCCCAAAATGATATGTATTCACTCAGTTTCCAATTCTTTTTCACCACAAAAGGACTGCTATAAATATTTTGTACATGAGGCTTCTTTTCCCTTTTTATTTTTTTCATTTTTTTTTAAATATTTATTTATTTAACTTTTTACATTCGTTTTCACAAAATTTTGGGTTCCAAATTTTCTCCCCTTTTATCCCCTCCCCCCCACCCCAACACACCGAGCAATCTAATTTTCCCTATCTCCAATCTGCCCTCTCTTCTGTCATCCCTCCCTTCTCTTGTCCCCATCTTCTCTTTTCTCCTGTAGGGCCAGATGACTTTCTATTCCTCATGAACTGTACGTCTTCTTTTCTAGTAGCAACAACAATACTCAACAGTTGTTCCTAAACCTTTGAGTTCCAAATTCTCCCCATCCCTCCCTCCCCACCCATACCCTTTGGGAAGGCAGGCAATTCAATATAGGCCATATCTGTGTAGTTTTGCAAATGACTTCCATGATAGTCGTGTTGTGTAAGATTAACTGAATTAAGCTCCATCCTATCCTGCCCCTCATTGTTTCCCTTCTGTCTTTTGATCCTGTCCCTCCCTGAGTGTTGACTTCAAATTGCTCCCTCCTCCCTTTGCCCTCCCTTCCATCATCCCCCCCCTTGCCTATCTCCTTCTCCCCCACTTTCCTGTACTGTAAGATAGATTTTCATACCAAAATGAGTGTGCATTTTATTCCTTCCTTCAGTCAAATGTGATGAGGGTAAACTTCTTGTTTTGTTTTGTTTTTTTTCTCAGCTCTCCTGTTTTTCCCTCCACTAAAAAGTCTCCTACTTGCCTCTTAAATGGCATTTAATTACCCCATTCCATTTCACCCTCTTTCCTCCCACTACATTTCTCTCTCACCATTTACCTTAATTTCTTTTAAGATATGGTCCCATCCTATTCAATTCACTCTGTGCTCTCTGTCTCTGTATGCGTGTACATGTGTGTGTGTGGTCCCACCAACTACCCAGATACTGAAAAGTTTTAAGAGTTACAAATATTGTCTTTTGATGTAGGAATGTAAACTGTTCACATATGGTAAGTCCCTTAAGACTTCTCTTTGCTGTTTACTTTTTCATGCTTCTTCTCATTCTTGTGTTTCAAAGTCAAATTTTCTTTTCAGCTCTGGTCTTTTCATCAAGAATGTTTGAAAGTCCTCTGTTACATTGAAAGACCATATTTTCCCCTGAAGTATTATACTCAGTTTTGCTCGGTAGGTGATTCTTGGTTTGAGTCCTGGTTCCTTTGACTTCTGGAATATCCTATTCCACGCCCTTCGATCCCTTAATGTAGAAGCTGCGAGATCTTGAGTTATCCTGATTTTATTTCCATAATACTGGAATTGTTTCTTTCTAGCTGCTTGCAAGATTTTCTCCTTGACCTGGGAGTTCTGGAATTTGGCCACAATGTTCCTAGGAGTTTCTCTTTTTGGATCTCTTTCAGGTGGTGATCGATGGATTCTTTCAATACTTATTTTTCTCTCTGGTTGTAGAATGTCAGGGTAGTTTTCCTCGATAATTTCATGGAAGATGATGTCTACGCTCTTTCTTTGATCATGACTTTCAGGTAGTCCCATAATTTTTAAATTGTCTCTGCTGGATCTATTTTCCAGGTCAGTTGTTTTTCCCATGAGATATTTCAAATTCTCTTCCATTTTTTCATTCTTTTTTTTTTTTTTTGTGATTTCTTGGTTTCTCGTAAAGTCATTAGACTCCATCTTTTCCATTCTAATTTTGAGAGAACTATTATCTTCAGTGAGCTTTTGAACCTCTTTTTCCATTTGGCTAATTCTGCTTTTGAAAGCATTCTTCTCCTCGTTGACTTTTTGAACCTCTTTTGCCAATTGAGTGAGCCTATTTTTCAAGCTGTTATTTTCTTCAGCATTTTTTTGGGTCTCCTTTACCAAGGTATTGACCCGCTGTTCATACTTTTCTTGCATCTCTCTCATTTCTCTTCCCATTTTTTCCTCCACCTGTCTAACTTGCTTTTCAAAATCGTTTTTGAGCTCTTCCAAGGCCTGAGCCCACCCGACATCCCCCTGGGTTGTCTGTTGTACCGAGGCCCTGCCCTCCACGTCTTTCCCTGATGGCAAGACTATGTCCTCGTCATCAAATCCAAAAGTTGGGATCATTTGCATCTGTTCAAAAAAACTCTCTACAGCCTTATTTTTCTTCCCCTTTCTAGGCATTTTCCCAGCCAGTTACTTGACTTCTGAGATTCCTGTCCACCCCCGTCTAGATCCACCCCGCTAGTGCTTGGGGTCTGAGATTCAAATGGGCTTTCCCCGGCAGGCGTGGCTGCTATTCAATGTGAGCTTTAGGTCCGGTGCTGGGGTGGAGGCAGGGCCACCTCCCAGGCTCAGTTCCCTCAGGGACTTTATGCAGAGACCTTCAGTAATGGAGCGGGTGTGGCAGGGCCGTCTCCCAGGCTCAGCTCCTTCAGGTTGTTTATGCAGAGACTTTCAGTAATGAAGATCCTGCCTGCTGCTGGCGGAGTCCACGACGGCCATGGCTGCCCTGCCACTGCCTCCGCCGCCACCCCTGCCTCTGCCTCCACCGCTTTCTGCCCCTGCCTCTGCCTCCACCGCTTCCTCCCGAGGGGGCCCAAGCCACGGAGAGACCCCGCTCCCCTCTCGGTCAGCCCATGCGTGTCTCTCACTGACCTGTAGAGTCAGTGGGCGGAGGGACCTTCCAGGCCGCCGGAGGTTCCGTCCCTGAAGTCTGCTTGGATCAGCTTCTCTGGGACCATGGCCAGGCAGCGCTGGGGTGGGGTCTGCTTTCTGGGGCGCAACAGACCCTGGGGATGGCTCTCCAGGGCTCTCTGGAACGGAAATCTCTTCCACTATGTTTCTGCACACCCTGCAGTGATCCAGAACTTCTGGGGAGCTCTTCTTACATTAGATCTGTGGGCTGTGGGTTCGGAGCTCGCATACGTGCGTCTTTCAACTCTGCCATCTTGACTCCGCCCCCCTCTTTTCCCTTTTTAATAATGTCTTTGGGATACAGCCCTAGAAGTAGTATTGCTGGATGTAAAGTTTTGTACAGTATTGCTGTCCTTTGTGCAGGGTCTGAATTGTTCTCTAGACAATTCCAGGAACAAGTCATTAGTGTTTCAATTTTTCTATATCTTCTCCAACACTTATCATTTCCTGTTTTTTTAGGTATTCAATCTGATAGGTGTTGCATGGTACCTAAGAGTGGTTTTAATTTGCATTTTTCTAATCAATAACGATTCAGAGTATTTTATGTGATATATTTAACTTTAGTATCCTCCTCTGAGAACTGCCTTTTCATATCCTTTGAACATCTGTTAACTGGGGAATAAGTTGTGTTCTTATAAATTTGACTCAGTTCTCTATATATTTTATGTTTTAGTCCTTATCCCCATAGAAAAATTCTATGGTTTTTTTTTCTCCCCTCTGCTTTTTCTTATTCATGATGTTGAATGAGTGTTGTGGCTTCTGGTTCTTTCAGTCAGAAGCTAGAGAAATTTTTCCTGAGCTGATGTGTGAAAGAGCTAAAAGCAGGTTTTTGTTTTCTGTTTCCTTGATCAGACCTCGGGTTAGTTTGTTAAGTGTGGGGGAGGGGTGGTCTGGTCACAGGAGATCTCCTCAGCTGAACTCAGGCAAAGGCAAGCTCAGGGGATGGTGATCCCAGCTTCCCTATTGTCTTCTCATTTCCCCTGGAGTGCTGAGGCATGCCTAGATGCTAATGTGTGTTCTCACCCCTCCTGGGGCTCCTCTCCTGGCGCTGAGGCTTACCTGGGTCCTAGTGCGAGTTTTCTCTGCCCTGAGTCCTCTGTCCTTCCGGTTGCTCTCTGCCACCATAGGAGGAATCCCCCTTAGCTATTTTCCTAGCCTCAGGTGTTATAAGACTATTGGCCCCTACTGTTTCCTCTGATCCAGGATTTTTCTGGGGAAACACTTTATGGTTCTTTCATGGTCATCAAGCGGGGAGGAAAGAGCATTACTGATCACTCTTACATCCTGGCTCCTGGAAGTTCAAGTAGGTGACTTACCGAAGTTCAGTCTTCAGGTTGAAAGTCTCAGGAGCTGCTGTGCTGATATCTGGTGCTCAGCAGCTCTCACTGGTTTGGTTCGGCTTGTCTCCTCTCCTCAGTGCTGCTCCAATGGTTCCGCTCACCCTCTCAGGTTTCTCGGGACCCTTCTGCTCCATTGTGCTGGCCATGCCATGCTGTGTGCTGGAGGCTCACCCCTGTGGAACAGATCATTTTCATGGACTCTGAAGTCTAAACTGGGCTCCGATTCCATCATAGTTGGTCTCCCACAGGATTCTGCATCTCCAAAATTTGGTCAGATTCTCCTTTCAGAGGTATCTGAAGGAGTTTTTCCAAGAGCTTAGGTAAGTCGTTGCTCTCACTTGGCCATCTTGGCTCCACCCCTTCTCTATATATTTTAGAAATGAGGAGGGGTGGAGCCAAGATGGTGGAATGAAAACAAGGACATACTGACTTCTCCCCCAAATCCCTTCAAATTACTTTAAAAATGAGTATCTGAACAAATTCTAGAGTAGAAGAACCCACAGAGAGAAAGAATGAAGTAGATTTCCATCCCAAGACAACCTAGGAAGTTGATATGAAGGCCTTGTTGCACTGGGCTGAGAAAGGAAGACAATCAGGCACAAGCCATGGCAGTGCAAGCACAGTCCCAGCAAAGCTGGAGCAGACCTTGGAGGTTATGAATCATTGGAAGAACTGGTGGTTTCCAGACTTCTCATCCCACAGGCATGAAAAACAGATTAGAAGATGAGTGGGGTGGGAGGATCTGTCAGGTAGAGAAGATGAGTCCATCAGAGAGCATGACAATACAGCCCCTAGCAGACCAGGACCAGACCTTGAGAGTAACTGAATCTATTGCAGCAGAGGCGGGGAGGGGAGGGCACTGGCAGTGGAAGCTATTGGAGATATGAGCCTGCAAACAAAATGTGTGAAAGTCACCTATTTCAACTTCCAGGAGGAAAGATGATAGTGTTATCAGTGAATCTTCTTTACCCTCCTTTACTGACCTTGAAAAAAAAAACCCAGAATATTGTTTAAGAAAAATTATGAAATAGCAGAGCTAGCAGAAAAATGCTATGTAATACTATTTTAGTTTGAAAGAGTAGGAAGTTTTAGGGAAAGTGGTTCTTGCTGAGACTGAAGGACACCAGCACAGGGTGGGAAGTGGCCCAGAAAGTCAGTTGCAAGTCCCACCTCAGCAAACCAGTGGAAGATCCTGAGTGCCAGCATGGTAAAGCAGGCAAGCACCAACACCAGACACACACCAACCACCACCACCACCAGCTCCAGCTCAGCATCAGGTAAGCTACCAGCCTCCAAATTGCAGCATCTGAGGGTACAACATACAAAATCAATAATCAGACCCCACGTCAACAGCACAAGAAGCCTCAAACACTGGCCGCTCTGTCCCCGAAGCACAGATCAACTTCAGAAATGGCAAAAAGGCAAACAACATGAGCATAAAACAACAAAGAAAGACCATGACCATAGAGAAGTACCTTGGTGATAGGGAAGATTAAAAAACAAACTCAGGAGAGGATAACATTGTCAATAATACCCATAGTTGAAACCTCGAAGGGGACTATGAGCTGGTCTCAAGTTGTAAAAGCATTAAAGTTTAACAATTCCTTTAGAAATACAATAGACAAAATGGGGGAGGGGGTGGAAGTACACTGAAAAATCAATTCCCTAAAAAGTAGAATTGGTCAAATGCAAAAGAAGGTACAAAAGTTGAAAGAAGAAAGCAATTTGTTCAAAATTAAAACTGGGCAAGTGGAAGCTAAGAACTAAATGAGACATTAAGAATTAGTAAAACATAATCAAAAGAATGAAAAAAATGGAAGAATAATAAAATACTTCAATGGAAAAAAAGCACTTAACCTGGAAAATAGATCCAAGAGAGATAATTTAAGAATTATTTTTCTACCTTTATACCATGATAAAAAAAAAGAAAAAGAAAAAAAAGAAAAAAGAACATGGACGACATCTATCAAGAAATCATCAAAAAAAAAAACCTCCCCAGAGGTCCTAGAACCAGAAGGTAAAAGAGTCTTTAAAGAATCCACCCATCACCTCCTAAAGAGATCCCAATTTGAAAACTCCAAGAATTATTGTAGTCAGATTCCAGGATTATCAAGTCAAGGAGAAATATTTCAAGTAGCCAGAAAAAAAAATCAAATATCATGGAAGCACAGTCAGGATTATGTAGCTTCCATATTAAAAGATCAGAGGGCTTGGAATATGATATGTTCTAAGTTAAAGGAGTTTAGATTACAACTAAGGATCAACTATGCAGCAAAATTGAAAATAGTCTTTCAGGGGAGGAGATGGACATTCAATGAAATAGGGGATTTCCAGATCTTCCTAAGGAATAGAACAGATGTAAATGCAATGTAAAACTTGTTCTTCAAATACAAGACTCAAGAGAGGCATCAAAAAGAAAACAAGAAAGAAAAACATGTTATTCAACAAGGGCAAACTGTTTACATCCCTACATGGGAAGATGGTACTTATAACTCTTGAGAACTGTATTTTTTTTACAATATTTGGAACAGATATACACAGACAAAGGTGGTGTGTTTAACGAAACTTTGATGTGATAATTTAAAAAAAACCTAAGTAGGGAAGAGAAATTGAAATGGGAGAAGAGGAAAGAAGGGTGCAGGAAAGGGTAAAGTACATCACAGAAAGAGGCACAAAGACCTATTACAGTAGAGGGAAAGAAGGGAGAGACCTCAATATGGTTTCAACTTTACTGTCATTGAATTTGGCTCAATGAGAGAATAACAGACTCAGGTTTAGAAATCTGAGTTGCCCTGGAGGCAGCAGGATGAGAAAGAGGAAAGAAAAGTGAGAAGGGATAGAAGGGAGAGTAGATTGAGGGAGGTGATGGTTAAAAGCACAGTGTTATTGAGGGGGAAAAGGGAGAAGTGAGAAATGAAAGCATAAATGGGATGGGGGGAAGAGGATGGAGAGAAAGACACAGTTAGTAATCAAAACTGTGAATGAGAATGGAATTAATTCTCCAATAAAACAGAAATGGATAGCAGAGTGGATTAAGAACCAGAATTCTACAATATGTTGTTTACAAGAAACATTTTGAAACAGAGCGATACACACAGCATAAAGGTGCAAGCCTGGAGTAGAATATATTATGTTTCAGCTGCATTAACAAAAAAAGCCAGGATATCATTCCTCATCTCAGACAAGGAAAAAGCAAAAATAGATCTAATTAAAAGAGATAAGGACTAAAACTACATCCTGCAAAAAGACACTATAAACAATAAAGTAATATCTTTATTAACATATACGCATCAAGTATTATGGCATCCAAATTCTTAGAGAAGTTAAGGGAGTTACAGGAAGAAATAAACAGCACAACTATACTAGCACAAATATACTGTCAAAACTAGATAAATCTAACCACAAATTAAAAAAGAAAGAAGTTAAGGACATGAATAGAATTTAAGAAAAGTTAGATATTGGAGCCCTCTGGAGACAACTGAAAGTGGATAGAAAGGAATATATCTTTTGCTCTGCAGTAAATAGCACCTACACAAAATCTGACCATATACTAGTGTATAAAAACATCACAATCCAATGCAGAAAGGGAGAAATATTACATGAATCATTTTTAGTTCATGATGGAATAAAATGAATGAATTCCCTAAGAAAAAATGCCAGTGCCAGATGGATTTACAAGTAAATTCTACCAAACATTTCAAGAACAGTTAACTAAAATACTATATAGACTATTTGGGAAAATAGGCAAAGGAGGAGTCCTCCCAAATTCTTTTGATGATACAAATGTTGTTCTGATAAGTAAACTGGGAAGAGCTAAAAGGAGAAAGAAATATATAAACTAAATTTCCTAATGAATATAGATGCCAAAATTTTAAACATATTAGCAAAAAGATTTCAGCACGTATCACAAGTATAATACACTATGTAGGTAAGATTTATACCAGGAATGCAGGGCTGATTCAACATTAGAGAAACTATCTGCATAATTGACAATACCAAAAAAAATCTAACAGAAACCACATGATTATCTCAATAGAAGCAGAAAATACTTTTGATAAAGTACAACACTCATTGCCATTTTAAAACCCTAGAGAGTATAGGAATAAATGGAACCTTCATTAACATGATGAGAAGCATCTACCTAAAACCATCAGGAAGCATTATACGTAATGAGGATAAGCTAGAAGGATTTCCAGTACTATCAGGGGTGAAACAAGGATTTCCATTATCACTACTGTTATTCAATATGATATCAGAAAAATTAACTTCAGCAATAAGAGAAGAAAAAGAAATTGATGGAATAGAATAGGCAACAAAGAAGCAAAGTTATCACTCCTTTCAAATGATATGATGATAAAATTAGAGAATCCTAGAGAATCAAATAAAAAAACTACTTTAAAAAACCTACTTTAGAAGAGTTGCAGGATATAAAATAAATCCATGTACATCATCAGCATTTCTATCTATTACTAACAAATCCCAACAACAAGAGATAAAAAGTGAAACGTCATAAAATAATTTTTGCAACCAGTGACTGATAAAGATCTCAATCCTAAAATATATAGGGAGCTGAGTTAAACTTATAAGAATGTAAGTTGATAAATAGTCAAAAGATATGAACAGATGATTTTCATTTACTCATTGTTGGTATCTCTGAGGTACCACATGATGCCCTATCAGACTCACTAACATAACAAAATAGGAAAATGAGAAATGCTGCTGAAGATGGGGGAAAATTGGGAAACCAATGCATTATGCACGGAGTTATGAACTGATCCAATCATCCTGGAGAGCAATTTGGAACTATGTCTCAAAGACTACCACTTCTAGGTCTGACTCCCAAAGCGATCATACAATAGGAAAAGAACCTACATGTTGAAAAATATTTGTAGCAGCACTTTTTGTAGTGGCAAAGAATTGGAAATTGGTAGGATACCCATCACTTGGGTAATACCTGAACAAGTTGTGGTATACGAATGTACATGCTATAATAAATAATGAGCTGCCGAGTTCTGGAAAACCTGAAAAGATTTGAATGAACAGATCCTTAGTGTAACAAGCCAAATGAGGAGAGTATTTTACATAATAACAGTCAGAATATATAATGACTGACTTTGATAAACAAATATTTTCTTAGCAATGCAAGGATCCAAGATAGCTCCAAAGGACTCATTATGGAAAATGCTGCCCTCATACAAAAAAGAAAGAAACTATGGAGTCTGAATGCTAATCAAATCATCTTATTTGCTCTCCCTCCCTCTCTCCTTCTTCTCTCTCTCTCTCTCTCTCTCTCTCTCTCTCTCTCTCTCTCTCTCTCTCTCTCTCTCTCTCTCTCTCTCTCTCTCTCTTTCTCTCTTTTTCATGATTTCTTTCATTGGTTCTAATTTCTCTTTACAATACAACTAGTGTGAAATTAGGATCAATATAAATGTATACATAGTGTCTATTTCAAATTAAATGCCATCTTTTGCTGGGGGAATGGAAGAAATGGCAAGAAAATATTGAAGAAATTTTAAAGAAATGAATGTCAAAAACTAAGAATTAATTAATTAATTAATTTAAAGTTTAAAAATTTGAAAAAAAAGAAATAATGCTTTTATCAGAAACACTGACTAATTTTTCCCCTCAGGATTTCTGCTTTCCTCCTAGTCTGGTGTAATGTTTAGGGAGTTTCAAGATCTTCCCTGTCCCTTAATAAGCATATGTGACCTGCTTTTTATTTTGGCTCAGCTCACAGTTTGCATCACATGGAGCTGATATTGGGAGGAGCTTGCCAAAGGGTTGAACAGAAAGGCAGAGCTGGAAGAGCGTGAGACAGAACTGATGCAGAGCAGGTAGCATGAGTGAGAGAGGGTGGAATTTGCCTAGGGAAGCTTGTTTGTGGGGAGGTTTAATGTAGGGAAGACTTGTGGATGATAGTGCTCCTTTTATTGGTAATGTGTACAAATATCATTGTTACCGTGGTGGAATTGACTTTCTGGTATCTGAATAAATATCTTGGCTTCATCTTTGAGAAAGAGAGTTTATACTTTATGAATTTATCCAGAAAAACCTATGTGTATCCATAGTAGCTGCTGTTGGTGTTTCATTTGTGATACAAATGACAGTAATTGTGAAATATAAAACCTCTAGTCGGACACAGGAGGGCTCTAGGAAAGGAAATGGATATCCCTGGATGAAAGAGTTTGCCTCATTTCTCCCTGGTGAGAGAATGTGCTAAAAGCACAGGCCTTTGTGAAATCTGGGAACTGAGGCTATAGAAGGGAGAACCCAGAGACTTAGAAAGATTTTTGCAATGAATATCAATAGAATCAGTGAAAGAAATTGCAGGGTTATGTAGAAGAGGATGCACATTGTTAACAAGCTATTGTATTATATGTAAAAGTAAAGACAAACTGCTGGAAGGAAAGTTTCAGCTGAAACAGAAGTTAGATGATTTTCACAAGAGGCTTTCTATGCTACAGGATCGGAACTTTCCTTTAGAAGAGCTAGCTAAAAAGAAGGTATTGAGTGGTAACAGAAAAGATATCTGTGAGAGTGGGTCAGCAAAAAAAAGCGGGAGGGAGTTAATAACAGGAAAATGAATGTAAACCTTAAATCGACAGGGCCTGATTGGGACCCAGACATCTGGGATGAAGACATGTGATAGGAAAATGAAACAAATTTAGATGAGTAGGCTCCTAGGAATGTGGACTTATGTTGAACACTAGGAAGGAAGGAAGGAAGGAAGAGAACCAGGAGGGTCACACAGTGTTTAAGGAAGTAGCTAAGGATTTTACTCAACAAAATGTCACTAATATTTTAAGTAGGTTCCGCTCCCCAAAAATGGGAGAATCGTAAGTATCTTGAATAATGAGTATCAGCAATGAAGGGCCCAGAGGAATATGGGTAGATAACACAGATTGTTTGAAATTCATAGGTATTAGTCAGAATTCCTTTTGTACAAGAAGCTTTGAGGGATTCTCACATTCAAGGGGTTAACAATGGAACTAACCTGTTAGTTTCAGCTGTGGAGGGATACACAGTAAGCAGTAGTCCACTGACTCTGTGTGGCTTAGATAGACCCTGGTATTCACTTAGAGACTGTATGAGAAAGTTAAAGGAAGAGTTAATGGAAACTATAATTATAATTGGAGATGCAGATGTATATTACAGCATTCTGTTTATAGTTTCTCAAAGAAATATAATAGTGAAGGCTTTTCCTCCTGGTTTTGAACACAGTATTCTGACTCTAGCAACTGTGGATACCAGGCAACCTCTTGAAGAGGTGCTGGATAAGATTTTACTGTTAGGTGACTTAGGGAAATGGGGAAAAGATAAATTTCCTTAGAACAGTGGAACAAATAGCTGGTAGTTTCAAAGTCAGAATAGATTAAGAAGGAAAGAATTGTTTACTGCTCTCTTAAAATCAGGGATAGATTTTGTAAGAATAGATGATATTCCAACTAATGAACTATGCAAAATGTATCAAGAAAAGAGACTTAATATTCGATGGAATAGGAAAGTAAGAACTGCCCCTACAAATTCTCCTGAATCACTGTTTCCAAGTTTCTCACATTTCAAGGGAGAATAGGAAATTGCCCAAGCCCCAGGTCAAATTAAAGAAAAACACAGACGAGATTACAGACCTCATATCGGTTTAACCATATGTTGGAATAATGGATCAGCTACTGAAACTAAGGCATTAATAGATACTGAGGCAGACACTATATTTACCCTACTTCTGACTGTTATCTCCTTAAATTTTCTTTGGCCTTTGTTTAAACAGTTTGCTAGATTTTTCTCCTATAGGGTTACTGCCCTCCACTTGTAGATGACTGACTGCTCAAGATGAATGTCACCCTCTGTCCAAGACTATGCTCCATCACCATCAACCAAACTCTGGATACTAGTTTAAGAGTTGACTCTTTTAATGGGAACTTGAGAGGCAGGGAAAGTTCTATGTACAACCTCAGGAGCAAATTGTTATAGAAGAAGAGACTTTCAGTCCTTACCGTAAGGGATTTTGTATCTCATTCGTTTGAGGGGATAATAATGGGGTGCTTATGCTCAAGGCCTAAAGTATTGTTTTATGTGTTTATTTTGTGTTATCCCTGTTATATTTTTTGTGGTTATGTTGATATCAGTTACCCCTAAGTTTGATAGTTTTGTTTTCTTCTAGCCTACCTTAATTATTTCTATTTCTTTTTTGTGGGGTTAAGCACGTATTTATTCTGTTAGTCTCAACAATTTAGTTATTATTGTAAATATCCATCCATTTCACTTAAATTGTCAGATTTATTGGCATACGGTTTGGGAAAATAGCTCCTAAATAGTGCTTTAATTTCCCCTTTAATGTTGGAAAATTCTTCCTCTTCATTTTTGATGCTGAAAATTTAAACTGAGGGTTTTAAATTTGGTCTTTTCTAACTTTTCTACCTGTATGCTGAATTAGTTGATCTTCTCTTTCTCTCTTCTACTCATGTAAGCATTTAGAGACATAGAACTCCCTTAAAATTGCTTTTTCTGTTTCCCACAAGTTGTTATATGTTGACTCATTATTGTCATTGTCTTTGGTGAAGTTACTGATTACTTTCATGCTGTGTTGTTTGAACCACTCATTCTTTAGGATTAGATTATTTATTTTTCAATTAAACTTTAGTCTATCTTTCCCTGGCCCTTTATAATAACATAATATTTATTGCATTATGATCTGGAAAAGGTGAATTTAATATGCATACCTTTCCATTGTGAATGGTGAGTTTTTATACCCTAATGTGTGCAGTGCTCTGTACTGCAGAGACAAAGGTATATTCCTTTTATGCCCATTTACTCTTCTCTAGAGAATTATCATATATCTAACTTCTCCAAAATTCTATTCCTCTCCTTAGCTTATTTTTTATTGACTTTGTCGTAAGATGTATTTAGTTCTGAGAGGGGGAGGTTAAGGTCCCCTACTAATATAGTTCTGCTCTTGATTTCTTCCTGTAATTTCCCTAATGTCTCCTCTATTTGGATACTATATCATTTGATGCATATGTGTTTAATAATAATATTACTTTATTGTCTAAGGTGACTTTTAGCAGGATGTAATTTCACTCTTTATCTCTTTCAATTGCGTCTATTTTGGCTTTTGCTTTTTCTGGTACCCTTGCTTTTTCTTTTTACTTCAGCAGAATCATAATATATTGTGCTCCAGTCTTTTGTGTTTACTCTCTGTATATCCCTAAGCTTCAAAGGTAATTCTTGTAAACAACATATTGTATGGTGATTCTTAATGCATGCTGCTATCCACTTCCACTTAATAGGAAAACTCATCCCATTCACATTCATAACTTTTATTACTAACTCTCTCTTTCTCTCTAACCTATTTCTCCCAATCCCTGTTTTATGCCTTTCTCCATTCTCCATTTCTCTCTTCACTACAGCTTTGCTTTAGACCATTGCTTACCTCAGTTGTCCTTCCCTTCTATTAACTCTCTCCCCTTCCTTCCCCTTCCCCATTACTACTTCTTTCCACTGTTTTATCCACCCCCTCATTTTTCTTTCCCCTCCTATTTCCTATAGGGTATATAGATTCCTATATTTGAGTAAGTTATTCCTTCTTTGAGACAAATCTAATGAGAATAAGATTCAAATAATGCTTAGATCCCTCCCTTCTTTCCCTCCACTGTAAGAGGTTTTTGTGTCTTTTCATGTGCCTTAATTCACTTTTGTTTGTCTCTGCCTTTCCTCTTCTCCCTTATCACCACTTAGATTTTTTAATCATCATATCATAGTCAACTTAAACCCACACTCTCTGTCTATATTGTTTTCATCCTTCATTGCTGAAGAAGACCATGCCATCAGAGAAATGATAACATGACTTGAACTTGACTTTGTTTGGAGTGAGAGAAGGCCGTGCAAGGTCACCAACCTCACTTCTCCAGAACCATCTGAATCCAGCGACTGGATGACTGGAGATGACCCAGGATGTTGTGGTGGGTGACCTTGGCCCCTTTAGGCTGAGGTCTACCCAGGAATCACTTAAGGTGAGGTAACACCCATTCAGTGAATAGGCCTGTTTAAGAAGTAGCCACAGGATGGCCCTTTTAATGAGCCATAGAAATAAACGACATCAGGCTGGGAGGGAAACAGCAATAGTTATTACTGATAGTCATTCTTAGGCCTGGAGGGGTCCAAAAGAGCCCTTAGGAGGGGATCCAGTGTACTCCAATATATGAGCTTCAGAGAGCAGCAGGTTTAAGGTTTTTAGAAAGGAAGAGAAAGGGAAGTCATAAAACCATACCATTCTCAAGAGTTATAAATGTCATTTCCCCTTATAGAGTGATAAATAATTTGCCCCTATTAATAATGTGTTGGGTTTTTCCTTTCTTGTTAAATATATATTCTGGATATTTCCTTTCCTTTCCAAAGTGACCTGAAATTATCCATGAAAGGATAGAAATAAGCATGTATTAAGTGAAAATAGTACTGTGCTAAGTACTTTTATACTTTATAAATATCTCATTTGATACAGCATTTCTTGGAGGTAGGGCCTATATCTCCATTTTAGAGTCTAGGTAACTGATACATATAAGACTGCATGATTTTCCCAGGGTCACATAACCAGTAAGTGTCTGAGACTAGGTATAAACTCATGTCTTACTGACTCTATCTCCAGGTTCTATCCATTTCATAAAACACTGGAAACATTTGGTCTGAGGAGCAGTTCACAGTCCTTAACAATAAAGAAAAAACAAAAGCTTATTTAATCTTATATATGTCACTCTGTGACAGCTGCAATACTTTGCACACAGTAGGGTCTTAATATATGTTTGGGGAAATGATTTTGTTAGATGTCACTTAAAACTCTTCTGGGTAAGTAGTTTATTTTCATATCTTTATTTCCTTCTCTATCTTATTAGACTACATCAGTGTCTGTGAGTTGATTCATATTGATGACTCTCAATAAATGTTTAGACTGATTATCCCTACCACCAATATTAGAGATGCTTTATAAGAATTTTTTGCAATTTTTTTTGAAATATCCAGATGATACATAAAATACATCAAATTGATTCATGTTTATTACCTATTTAAACACTTATGCAGTGTCTATAATTGTAGTTCCTAGATATTTTGACAAGAGTACTATTTTGGCATCAGAATGAAATGTATTAGAGAAAGATCACCCTTCACTCTTACGCCTAGGCCTAGAACTTTCTATATGAGTTGATTTCTGTAACTTCAAATACGACTATTTTATTTATTTCATTTTTTTTAAATCTTGCCATATACTTGTCTTCTTTCCTTTAATTTTTCTACTCTTCCTCTTTTCTTTCAAGCTTTATCTCTCAGTAAAACAAACCCACATTATACCTCTAACTCAAATACCTCTCTAAAAACATCCTTTTCTCTTTGTCTCTTTCTTTCATAAACACCTCCTGGACTTTCACAATCATTGTTTCTCTCATTTTCCCTGCCTTCCTGCCTGCCTGCCTGTCTGTCTGTCTGTCTGTCTGTCTGTCTCTCTCTCTCTCTCTCTCTCTCTTTCTCTCTCTCTCTCTCTCTCTCTCTCTCTCTCTCTCCCTCTCTCTCTCTCTCTCTCTCTCTCTCTCTCTCTCTCTCACACACACACACACACACACACACACATTCAGGCACAAGTATAGATAAATATAAGTTATTTCTTGCACAGTCAGGTAAATACTATTAAATGGCCAGATGGCCATATAGCGATTTGTTTAGTGGTTTATTCCTAAGTAAAGAAAATTACCATTTGATGATACTTATTCAGTAACTGTATCAGTGGACATACAATTTGATAGTTGTGGAAAGATTATATAAATTTTTAGATATGAAGATTAATATTTTGCATTTTATATCACTAGTAGATAATAATATTAGCTTTCAGTGAAAAGAAATGGTTTCAAATAGAAAAAGCATAGATGACAGAGGTAGAAGTGGTGATATAGTGTGAAAAACAAAACAAGTGAAACAAAACAAAAACATTGTTCTTGGACAAAGGACTGCTTCAAGTTCTGGTTCTGACACTAGTTGTGTGACTATGGATAAATCACCTAATAACTGTGACCTGAAAGGACAGAACACTGCTTCAAGTCCCGCTTCTGACGCTAGCTTGGATAAATCATCTAATAATTGTGACTTGAAATTTTCTCATTGACAAAAGAGGAAAAATAAAACATTTATTTCACTAACCTCATATTATTTTTTACAAGGAAAGAACCTTGTAAACCTCAAAGTTCTATAAAATGTTGGATAATTCAATATGGATTTATTAGGGCTAATAGGAGCCATGAACCTTACTAGTAATAGAAAGAAAAAAAGACTAGCCATTTCTTATCCTCAAAAGCTTACTTTCTATGGGAACTTAAAAACACATTCATATAAGCACATATATATATGTATATATATATGTATGTATTATATGTGTGTATATTTAAAGTAAATACAAGGTAATGAGAGCTTGGAGCTGAGGAGGGAGACACTTGCAACTTCATCATTTATCATTGAATCATTCTTTCTATAACTATTGCTCTTCCCTACCTACTCTTTGTATATTTCGTTCCTCTTCTTAGAGTAAACAATAATTATAACCAAGACCAGCAAACTAGTCTATTGACCTAGATCTACCAAAAAACATAATTTTCAATGCCAGAAAACTTCTTATTATGAGTAATGGTTGTGATCTATAAAATTTTCATTAAAATGCTTATTTTACATTTATGCTTTGGGTGTTGAAAGGACTTTGCCTAATTACCTGTGAATGGACTTAATTTATCAATTGACTTGACCTCCCCCGATCTCACTTACTTTCATGTATACAACATCTCTAATGGAAGGGATTTGATGTCACAACATACAGAATACAGACATGATTTTTTTTTTATGTGACTATGCCAAAAGATTGAGATAATTGCATTAGTTTCTAAGTTGTTTTTTTTTTTTTTTACAAGAGTAAACCAAGTTTAGAGTCCAATACTTTTCATGTATGCTTCCTAAATTCTGGTCTTGCTTGAATCCACAATAAGACAGAGTTATCTTAACCATCTCCCTACATTTTTTAATCAAGGATATTGTTTTGACAAAGAGAATATCTATTATGAGAAACATCAAGCCAATACATTTCACCCTGTTATCAAATATATCTTCAGTGCATTGATAATATGATAGAGAGACTATTCCCTTGGGTATATTTCAATCTCTTTAACAATACATGTGTTAGGGTAGCTTTGATTTCAGATGGACAAGTGTTCAATATCATAATAGCAGGTACCAAGAGAACCATAGTCAGGTTATAAAATATGTGCGCTGAATTACTTGCTCTTAGTAACTAAGGCTTTTTTCTTTAAATCTGGGTCTGAAACAGAATTGTATGGAAAATTTTGCTCAGTCACTAACCAAACTGCACTCATGGTATACATAAGCAGGTGATATTAATATGATTTTGGGGGTAAAGTCTAATCAACTTTTTTCAAAAAATGAAATGCCTTAATATTTAAAATTCATTTATAAAAGTGGAAGGGTAAAATATTATCACTCTCAAACTTTTAGGTAATATCAGATAATATTTTAATTAACATCATGAGTTATCAGTTGCACAAAACTAAGTAATCAATTCATATAATGACATGAATGAATATACCAGCTGTGTAGTATATGATAGAAACCATTGAAGGATAAAGTTGTTTTTTTCTTCTGACATCAATTTGCAAGTTTCACAAATTCCTTATCTTAGGGTGCAATTTTTATTTTTATCTATGTTTGTATTCTTGAATTGACAAAGGTGTGCTAGGGATTGCATTATATTTACTCATAACAACATGCAGATATAAAGAAAAAGCAGTAAATACTAGTAAAATTAAGCATTTTTGAGAGAAAAATGTTAGCGAGGAATATTAGAACACAGACACTTCACATTTTAAAATGTTTGATTTCCATTCATTTTGAAATTTGCTTTTAGTCTCTTTTCTATTATCACATCTCAAAGTAGCAAATACCTAAAAAGAGAAACTCAAGTTTTATAACTTTGAAAGACTTCTAATTGACCAGTAAAACTCCCTGAGCCATATACTAAATCATCAAGAGTTTATCTGCCTGCATTGCCAACAGCAGACATTCTGTTAGTTTTACCAGCTTCTGTAGCTCAAAATGAAAGACGTTGCCTTGTGCTAAAATGAGTTAGGGATTATATACTGTAAGAAGCACTGTGGGTGGTGGATGCCTAAGTGATCTCCTGCTGTTGGTCTTGGACTACAGAACTGCAGAGAATACTAATATCAACAAAGCAATAGCAGTTTCTGCTAGTTTAAGATCACGTTACTTTCTATGGCAAGGATTTGATGGATGTAATGATCTGTCTACTCTTCACAGGAAACACATAAAACTTTTTTTAAATTGTTTATCATTTTATATTCCATATGAAATGCTGGATGGACTGTGATTGAACTGGTTGCAATATTGGAATAAAACTTTGAGGCCCACGATTAAACTAACACAGAGAAGTTTCCTCCTCCTCTGTCCCATTACAATGTGTCTTTGTTCCATGTCTGCTACTGTCCCCAAAGAATTTACTGGGAGAAAACTTAATTTTAAAAAGTGAAGAATGACAAATGAAGGCTCAGGGAAATGTATGCTTTCACATCTGGAATGAAGGGGAAGAGCAGAAGGTGAGACCAAAGAGGCGGTATTTAGAGATATAACAGAGTAGCATTTGTTGACATGTAATATTATATATGTGCCTTGTATTCTCAGTGCTTTGTAGTCTATAACTCTCAATATAGCAAAGCAGTTTTAAGATTCTATCCTCTACTCTATGTGCCTCTCCAGCATTCAGCAAATGTACACTAGTTTCCCAGACTCATCATTTATTTCTCTTGTGTCTTGCTACCAAGTAATCATTATGTATGGTTTGGCCTAGAAATGGCACCCCTGGGGTGAAGCATTGTAACAGTAACTAATGTGAAAAGTTGATTTGCAGATTTTTGTGTGTCAAATGTTCACTTCATGGCATTATCATGAAGTATTTTTCCCCTAGTCCTCGGGAGAATATAGGATTGGCAGCTCTATAGGCTGAAATTCTGAGATTATTTAAAGGACAAGTAAAACTCAGCAGTGGAAATCTGTTTTAAAAAGCACTTTGAAATCTTCTTAATAATACAACATTCTGGTACCAGCTAACCAAAGGCACAGATCACAGATACAGGTTGCATGTGCCAGTCTGGTAAAAGCCAAGTGTCAGGAATGTTCTCAGGGTCATAGCAAATGTCAATATTATGAATTCAAAAGAGTAGAGATTTCCTCATTGAAAACTTAGGATAAACTACCCGCATTTCAGATGGACTTCTTTAAGGCCTTGAGAAGCTAGGTAAAACAAAGCAAAACTACCCTATGAAGAATCTTCTAAGTCTCCTAGATCCCATCTTAATCCCTCAAACGTCCTCTTGGCTGCCTTCCTTACACGATTAGCTCTGCATTCCCAGGTCAATACTCCAGCATTCTCTTCTGAACTTAATGCCATTACAACGTGTTCTCAATTAGTAGTAGAAAGGAACCACTAAAGTGCAATGGTATAATGGAAAGACACCAGGTGAAGAGTAAGGATACTTGGATTCCTATTCCACCTCTACCTTAGCTAATCTGTATGACATTAAGATAAATTATTTCCTTTTCTCTGGGCTTCAGTTGTTTCATCTTTATAATGAAAGGGTTGCAAAAAATGGTTAGTAAAGTTCTTAAAATAAATTTCATGATCTTTTGAGAGAGAAATTAAGTACTAATAAATCTGTTTCATAACTCTTATGAGCCTTTACATTTTAGGAAAGAATAATATCTTAGACAAAACAATGAATCTGTAGTAGAAAAAAAATTACACTGTAGTGGTATGACTAGAGGAGTGTCTCTGAGGTGGCAGCTACGGAGTGGGATAACAAAGAATCTTTCCAAGTATCCTACTGATCATCTCACAATAAAGGTTGTCATCTACCCTCCATCAAAGGTACTCTTGTCCCTGAGATGATGTCCAAAGGAGACTCATTTGTTTATAAAAGCACTTGTGACAGATTTTCTTCTCCAATCGTTTAAGTGCACTTCACAGGGTAAGCATTACTAAATGCAATACTGAACTGATATAAAAGAGGGTGCCTTTGATTTAGGACTTGTATACCTTGCCAGGGAGGAGGAAAAAAGCAGTCAAACAGAAATAAAGATGTTTCATGAGGAAGAGAAATGGGTAGCTTGAGATAATAACAAAAATTACATTGACCATCTTTAGGGCCTCACAGTCAGTGACTGACAAGAAGCAAAGACCCAAGAATCAGTGAAAAACCATTTTTTCCCAGGCAGCTACCCCCACTTCTAGCTTTGTCCCTACAGTAGAGGACAGTCACCCCAGTTGAGATATGAGCTGCCTCTGCCAAAAGCAAAGATACTGCATTTTCAGTAGTTACAGGTATAAAAGAACTGGAAAATATGATAACACTATTGTTCTTTGTTCTGTCAAATGGTTCAATTTCACAAACAGATTTAGGTATATTAATTGAAATTATATTAAGTTGGAAGTGCTCACACATTGACCATATCTCTTCTCTATATCCTAATAAATCAGAATATTTGCCATCTTGACAAACTTTAAAAGTTCTTTTGCTTATGATCTCTAAAGTCTATCAGGCATTGTCAACTGCTCTGATCTTAACCCATAATGACAAAAGGGCCTTGTCATCAACCCAGCAATTGAATACTTCTAGATGTGTTGTCTATCACTATTAGAATATGAATGTCATGAAAACAGGGACTGATTTATGTCTGATGTTCCTTTTTATATCCCCAGAACTTAGCACATAGTACTTAATAGATCCTTCCTTCCTCTTTCCCTCTCTTTAGAGAGAAACCACTTTTTTGCCATATCAGGTAGAGAGGTAAGACAGTCAAGGGAAATGCTAATTTAGAATGTAAATTAATTTTCAAAATCTCACGGAGGAGAATTATGGAAGATAATAAGCACCATCAACTCATTAAACAACAGAAGTTGATAAATAAAAATCAAGTTTATTGAACGTTTAGTGAAAGGCTCAGCTAAGTGAAGTCATAACAGCAATGTACAAGGTTACAAATAGAAGACCAAAAAATTGAAAACAAAATCCATAAATGGTGCCATAAAGCTATATTTCCACTAAATACTGTGGAGTCATCACATTTAGTTACCAATATCATTATGCGTTGCATGAGAAATTAGAAATGGCACCAACTCCCCAAATAAAGAAAGAGTAAAAAAAGGATATCTTTGCATAGGTGGCATAGTTCTAAAGGATTTTAGGCACTGATTTTCAAAATATCCAAAAGAAGGAAGGATACCAAAGGCTTAGAAAATAATCTAGATATTATTGTATCAAGGAAAAATGATTGATCAAATAAACATGACTGGTATATCAAGTCTGCACATTTTTAAATAAAATATTATATACATGTATTGTATGTGTCATTGATACAGGTATACAAAGGAAACAGCAAGGAGAGTATTCAAAGATATTCAACTGAAAACCACATCTTATGATTACACAATTAATAAAATGTTATTGAGGATACAATATCTCATCTCTCAGTAAACATAAAGTTATTCAATCAAGTCACCCTATACTATTTATAGTAAGTTTTAAGATTTGCTAATACTGGAATAAACTAAGAACCATTTTTAATCATCAACTTTTAATTTCTTGTGAAAAGAAATATGAAAAGTATATTTCATGAGGAATGTTATATAGGAAACCTATTCATGTAGTCTGAGGTTATCTATCAATTATCAAGCAAGCTAAAAATTAGAGTCATTTCAGAGAAACTATAGCAAATGTACTATTCCAGCAAAATCCTCAAAGAAAGAATCCCATAGGAAAGAAAGGCTTCATCTTTGGCCTGGGTTTTCTCTGCATCTTCGTCCTTGTGGGTTTGTAGAGGTTATTGCAATAAACAAGGTGTGAAGTGATGAAAGTCTTCATTAGAGTAGTAGCAATTTCAAAGGAGAGAATGAGGTGTATTGGGGGAGATGTAGCAAAAATGGGAAGGTGTTGGGCTTTAGCAACCACTTGGATTTTGGGAGTAAGAGATAGTCAGGAATTCAAGATGACTCCGAGGTTGTGAGCCCAAGGGACTGGGACAATGGTGCTACCCTTCTTAAACAGATATCTATGATGAACTCTTCAATGTCAAGCCTCCACCTACTCGAGAGAGAGAGACAGAGAGACAGAGATAGAGAGAGAGAAACCCCAGGGGCAAGAACTACTAAGGAAGTGTGACTTTCTGAGTTTACATGATCTTGCAGGATCATTAATTTCTGTAGATAATGCCTGGATTTAGATTCCCCACTCAGTAAGCAGCCTAGAAAAGATGATAGATAATACTTAAGAAGAACTTCTTCAGCATTATAAAAATGGGGGAAAAAACAGACTTTCAGCAGCCAGGAGTTATAATTTACAGTTTAAATATATGTCCACTCTAACATTTAGTGTAGTTTCTTCTGGAGTGCACATGTGCTTGTGAGAGACTGTAGAGACTATTGGAAGAATGTTTTGTACCAGGTCTTATAATATTATATTGATAAAGATTCCCTTTCTAAAAGATGCTTAGTGTTCACTAAATAAAATGATTCTCAATCTTCATTGTATAGAAGCAAATGGCTCAAGGATGCTGCTGATGGTATTAGAGAATCTCTAAAAATCACTTATTAAATCATCCAATTCCTCAGTATTATCCTCAGAATCCTAAAGAAGAAAAGTACCTGCTATGGGGCCTGCAATTTTCTATGAAACGAAGAGTTGAGTTAAAGATACTCAGAGTTTAAATGAACTTTGGCTTAGAATAGGTCAACTATGAAAGTATTTTGGTGGAACAAAGTATCATTTAATACCTTCTCTATAACACTGTCTTTCCAAGGGATATGCAAAAAAGTATTTAATAATACTTGAAGGATTCATTACCATAGATAATTTTGAGAGCCTTCTCATTCTTTATATTAAAAATAAGCCTTTAAATGGGAAGATGTGGGCTTCTGATGCCAAGATAGTGAAGTGAGGAAGGAACTCCTCTTGATACACACAAATTCTTCTCCAAACAACTTTATAAAAATGCCTCAGATAAAATTTAGGAATGAGGAAACAGTTTACTCACCCAGGATAGCTTGCAAGCTTAGCGAGAATGGTGTGTCTCACTCAAGTGAGATGGGAAGCACAGAAAGTGAGTAGCACCAGCCATCTGCACTCCATGGGGCTAGAAGCATATCCCAAAGCCCCAGCAAAAGCCATGAGCTAGGCCAGGCCTCCTCTGATATAAACCAGCAGTCCCTTCACTAGCAACACACATAGCCCCACTCACAGTCCAGGTCATTAGTGAGAACATTGCTGGCCAGTAGTGAGGCTCTGCCCCCTAAGCCAGAAATTAGTGAGACTCTGGTGCCAGGGACAGCCAGAAGTGAGGCCTAGCCATAGTGCAAGAAACCTGATACAGTGTCCTCCACAATTCAGAAACAGAACCCAAGTATAACATTAAAATATCAGACAGAAAAAAAGGCAGGAAATAATAAACAAAAGAACCAAAGCAAAGCAAAAAAATCTTGACCATAGAAAGTTACTATGGTGATAAGGACAATCAAGACATGAACTTAGAAGAGGAAAATAATATCAAATAGTTCCATGTGAAGTCTCACAGGAAAATGTCATTTTTTCTCAGGCTCAAAAATAACTCTTGGAAGAGTTCCAAAAGAATTTTAAAAAGAAAATAAGAGGAGAAGAAAAACTGGGAAAATAAGTGAGAATAATGTCAAATAAGCATGAAAAAAGTCAGAAAATGTAAATTTCATATATATATATGTGTGTGTGTGTGTGTGTATACATATATATTTACATGTTGCATATTTATGTGTCTGTGTAAACAAAAATTCACTGAAATAATCAACTCCAAAAAATCTACAACTGGCCAAATGGAAAAAGTGGCACAAGGAGTCATTGAAGAAAATGACTCCTTAAAAAGTAAAAGTGGAAAAATGGAAAAGAAATGAAGTACAAAAACTCACTACAGAAAATATTTAGAAATTAGAATTGGGCAAATGGAAGCTAATTATTCCATGATACATCAATAAAATAAAACAAAATCTAAAGAATAAAAAAAGAATAAGAAGAAAATATAAAATTTCTCATTAGAAAAACAACTCATCAAGAGATGAGTCTCATGACTTTATGTCATGAGAGATAACCAAGAAATTATTGGACTAGCTGAGAGACATGATCAAAGAAAAAATCCTGAGCCAATTCTGATGATATTAAGATTCAAGTGTTGCTCAAGTGTTGCTATTCTGTGAGATGATTTGCAGAATTCAATCTCTCTATTTCTTCTTTTCTTAGTGCAATCTTCTTTCTCATCCCTTTTTTTTGGATCCAGGATCAAAGAAGAAATAACATACACACTCAGTTGAATATAAAAATCTATCTTACCATACAAAGAAGTATAAAGGAAAACAAATAAGAAAGGGGAGGAAAGTGATATAAAGGAGAGTATATTGGAGACAGTGATGAGCAGAATAAAAACACTTGTGGGAGCCAAGATGGTGGAGTAGAAGCAGAGACCTGCTCAAGTTATCCCCCCCAAACTCCTTAAAATACCTGTAAAAAGATCCTAAACAACTCTAGAGCCATAAAATCCACAAAATCACAAACTAAAATACATTTCCAGTCCAAGACAAGCTGGAAAGCTGACAGCAGGGTGTATTGCACCAGGCACAAAACAGAATGAAGTTGAGCAAGGGCCACACTAACATAAACTGGCCTGGAGCAGGTCTCAGTCCACAGATATGTACTCTGGTTTCCAGATTTCTCAATTCACAAACACCAAAAACTGCTTCAAAGATAAGTGAGAAAGCTATCTCCTTTGGGTGAAAGGGTAGCATGGTCCATCCTCAGCTTCAGTCCCAAGGTGGTAGCAGCCACTGCCACTACAACAGTCACTTCTGAAGCACTCAGCCTACAGACAGTGGAGGAATAAAACAGCTGATCTGGGCTTAAGTCCTCAGTGGTGGTCCTGAGGTGAGGAGGCACACTGGTGTGGCAGAGCTGGTGGCAACTGTGGACAGGAATCCTACTTACAGTTCCAGGGCAAAAAAGAGTGCCTTTAATTTTTCACAAACAAGAGTACAGACCAGGAAGGCAGTAAAAGCCTCTCCCTCCTCTACTTTGGAGGAACTGAGAACTTAGAAGTCCCTAGAGATATCTCTGTAAATAGCTGCAAAAAACTTCTAAAACCTGGGACAGAATACCCCCTACATAAAAAAAGGTCAAAAGTCAAGTAATCGGCTGGGAAAATGCCCAAGAAGGGGGGAAAGTAAGACTATTGAAGGCTACTTTCTAGGTAAAAAGGTATTTTCTTCAATCCTTTCAGATGAGGAAGATCAAAGCATAGAACCAGAGGAAGAACAATACATACAAGTGGAGGAAGTCAGCAAGTTCAAGGCTCCTAGATCCAAAGCTTCTAAAAGTAATATGAAATGTTCACAGGTCATAGAAGAGATCAAAAAGGATTTTGAAAATTAAGTAAGAAAAATGGAGGAAAAATTGGGAAGAGAATTGAGAACAATGCAAGGAAATCATGGGAAAAAATGATGCAATGGCTTGCTGAAGGAGACCCAAAAAATGATGAAGAAAATAACACCTTTAAAAATAGATTAACACACATTGAAAAAGAGGTCCAAAAAGCCAATGAGGAGAAAAATGTCTTAAATACCAGAATTGACCAAATACCAAAGCTCACAGAAGAAAATAGTTCCTTAAAAATTAGATTGAAACCGATGAAATCTGATGACATTGTGTGAAATCAAGAAATTATACAACAAAACAAAAATGGTAAGTAGAAGACAATGTGAAATATTTCATTAAAAAAAATAGCTCACTGGGAAAATAGATCCGTGAGAGAAATTTTAAAAATTGTCGGTCTACTTGAAAGCAGTGACCAAAAAAGAAAAAGAACCTAAGCATCCTCCTCCAAAATTTAACATGGAAAATGCCTTGATATCCTATAACAAGAGGGTAAAAGAAAAATGTGAACTATTCACAGATCACCTGTAGAAAGATACACTGTGAGGGGCCATTGTGAGGGGCCGCCATCGGACCTCCTGGGTGGATAGGTGATGGCCGGGAGTCTATACCCGCCCTAACTGGCGGTCACGCACTTGGCCCGTGACTTCCTCATTCTGGGCGCAAGGAAGGCTCGTGGACAAGGTATGTCATCGCCCTCGGGGAGGTACTGAAGGGGCTCCACACCAATCATGATGGGACACGACCAACTATGACCTTAGAAGGCAAGGTGTTGAGAGATGACCCGATCTTAAGACCCAATGCAGACGCAGGGCTAGAACCCGGAAAGGATAAGGAATATAAGGCAACGCCCTAGGGGGCTCGGGGGGACTGGACTGATGTGAACTGCTGAATAAACACCCGCTTTGCTCTACCACCCTGGCTCGTGCTTGGTTTCCTCCCGAACTCCGATCCCCGGGACGGGTCCAGAGACGTCTGAAGCTGCGTGACGCAGAGTGAGGGGTTACTACCCACCGGGAGGGTCGATCGGGGACTTTTGCCCGGGACAATACACCAAAAGGAAAACTCCTAGGAATATTGTAGCCAAATTCCAGAGTTTCCAGGTCAAGGAGAAAATATTACAAGCAACAAGAAAGAAACAATTGAATTATAGAGGAAATGCAATAAGGATAACACAGGATTTAGCAATCTGTACAGTAAGGCATTGGAGAATTTGGAACATGATGTTCCAGAAGTCAAAGGAGGTAGGAGTAAAACCAAGACTCCCATACCCAGCAAAACTGAGTATAATACTTCAAGGGAAAATGAAATTGAAACGAAATAGAGGACTTCCAAACATTCTTGTTGAAAAGACCATAGCCGAATAAAAATTTGACTTTCAAATACAAGAATCAAGAGAAGCATGAAAAGGTGAACGGGAAGGAGAAGTCATAAAGAACTCATTAAAGTTGAACTCCCTACATTTCTACATGTAAAGACAATATTTGTAACTCATGAGACCTTTTTCAGTATTAGGGTACTTAGAAAGGATATATATATATATATATATATATATATATATATATATATATATACATATATATATATATATATGTGTGTGTGTGTGTGTGTGTGTGTGTGTGTGTGTATGCATATGTGTGAGTGTATATGTGTATGAGTGTGTGTATGTATATGTACTATATGTGTGTATATATGCATACAGGTAGGTTGTATGTCTAGGTATACATGTGTACATTATATATGTATAAGCATATGTATAGATGTGTACATGTGTGTATACATATAGAGGGCACGGGGTGAGCTGAATATGAAGAGAGAGTACCTAAAAAATACATTTACTATTGAGAGGAATGCACTGCGAAAAAAGGCAAGAGAGAGGTAGAATGTAGATAATCATATCACATAAAAGAGAGAAGAAAGAGCTGTTAATGGAGGGGAAGATGAAAGGGCATAAGTGAGCCTTACTTGCATGGTATTTGACTTAAGGAGGAAATAACACATACCCAATTGGGCATGGAAATCTATTTTATCCTGCAAGAAGGCAAGAGAGAAGGGGATAGGAGAGTGAAGATAACCCAAGTGACAGCAAATTAGGGAAACGGATAATCAGAAGCAAACACTATAGTGGGTGGACAAGTCAAGGGAGAGAATGGAATAAATGGGGGATAGGATAGGACAGAGGGAAATGTTGTTAGTGTTTTGCAATACAAGAGTTATGGAAGTTTTAATCATGACTAGACATTTATGACCTAAAGCAAACTAATTGCTTTATCAATGAGGGAAACAGTACAGGAGAGAATATATTATTTATTACTAACAGATCTTCAAAAATTAATGTTAATTTTTTTGCATGCAACTGGGAAATAAGATATGCAGGCAATGGGATACAGAAATCTATTTTACCCTACAGAAAAAGAGAGGGGAGGGGAATAGGAGAAGGGGATGATGGAAGGGAGGACAGACTGGGGGAAAGGGTGGATGGGGTGGATGCTGTTCTGGAGTAGACTTGCAGAGAAATGGAGAGAAAACTTGGAATTCAAATTCTTGTGGAAGTTAATTTTGAATATAGAAAAAATAAACTATGTATTTAAAATATAAAGGTCATCTATGTTAAAAAAAGGAGTAAAACACTTGTGTGGAGGAATAGAATGAAAGGGAAGATAGAGAGAGAGTGAAAAGAATGAACAAGGGAAGATAGGATAAAAGGAAAAGATAAAGTCATAATTATAAATGTGAATGAGATGATCTCATGCACGAAACAAAAGTGGAGAGTACAATGGATTAAAAAACTGCCTGAAATAATAAACAACTTTGACAAAGTTTAAGTTTACAAAATGAACCCACATAAATCACCTGAATTTCTATATATTACTAACAAAGCCAGACAACAACAGATAGAGATATCCCTTTTAAAGCTATGGTATACCCTAAAAAATATCCTAGAGTCTACCTCCCAAAACAAACCCAAGGGCTATGATCACAATTGCAAAACACTTTTGACATGAATAAAGTCAGATTTAAGTTATTGGAAAAATATCAGTTGCTCGTGGGTAGGCTGAGCTACACGAAAATTTAAATTTACTTATACAGTACCATACCAATTACACTACCAGATAATTATTTTCTAGAGCTATAAAAATTAACATCAAAATTTATCTTGAAGAACAAAGGGTCCAGAATATCATGGGAATTAATGAAAAGAAATGATAGGAAAGGTGGCCTAGCCCTAACCAGATCTCAAATAATATTATAAAGCAGCAATAATCAAAACCACTTGTACTGGCTAATAAATAGAGGGGTAGACCAGTAGAATAAGTCAGCTACTCAAGAAACAGTAGTCAATGAATGTAACAGTCTACTGTTTGATAAACTAAGGACCCCAGTTTCTGGAATGAAAATCCCCTGTTTGAGAAAAACTGCTAAGAAAACTGGATAACAGTGTGGTGGAAACTGGGCATAGACCAATGCCTGACACCTCATGCAAGAACAAAGTCCAAATGAATACCTGATGTAGATATAAAGATTGATATTATAAACAAATTAGAGGATTGAGCAATAGTATATTTGTCAGACTTATGAAGAATTGAGAAAATTTTTACCAAAAAAGAGATAGAGACCATTATGAAGTACAAAAAGTATAATATTAATTATAATAAATTGAGAAATTTTTGCACAAACACCAAATTCAGCCAATATTAGGAGGGAAGCAGAAAACTGGGAAAAAATTTTTGCAACAAGTGTCTGTAATAAAGGCCTCATTTTTAAAATATATAGAAAGAACTGAGTCAAACGTACAAGAATACTAATCATTCCCCAATTGATAAATGGTCAAAGGATATGAACAAGCCATTTTTAGAGGAAGAAATTAAAGCTATCTATAGTCATATAAAAAAAGCTTTAAATCACTATTGATTAGAGAGATGCAAATCAAAACAACTCTGAGGTCTCACATCTCACCTATCAGATTGGCTATCATGACAAAACAGGAAGATGATAAATGTTGGAGATGTGGGAGAGTTGGACAATGAACAATGAACACTAATTCATTGTTGGTGGAGCTGTAAGCTAATCCAATCATTCTGCAGAGCAATTTGGAGCTATGACCAACGAGCTGCAAAAATCTGCATAGCCTTTGTCCCAGAAATATAACTTCTAGGAATGTATTCCAAAGAGTTCCTAAAAATGTGAAAAGACCCCACATGTACAAAAATGCTTATAGTATCTCTCTTTGTGGTAGCCAAGAACTGAAAATCAAGGTGATGCCCATTAACTGAGCAATGGCTGAACAAGTTGTGGCATATGAATGTAATGGAATAGTATTGTGCATAAGAAATGATGAACAGGAAGACTTCAGAGAGACCTGAAAAGACTTAAATGGATTGATGGTGAGTGAAAGGAGCAGAAGAGGAAAACTATGGACACAGCAACAACCACAGAGTATGGCTAATTTTTTTCTGGTAGACTTAATACTTCATTGCTGTGCCAGGACTTAAAAATTTCCCAATGGTCTCTTAAGGCAAAATGCCTTCCATATCCAAAGAAACATCGAAGAATGAAGCAGACCATTTTCTTTTGTATTATGTTTTGTTTTGTTTTATGATTTCTCCCATTCATTTCAATTCTTCTATGCAACTTGACTAAGGTGAAAATGTATTTAATAGGAAGGTATGTGTAGAACCTCTATAAAATTTTATGCTGCCTCAGGGAGGGAGTGAGGAGATAAGGGGGATGGGGGGGAAAGAGGGGAAAAAATCTAAGATATATGGAAGTGATTTTAGAACACTGAAAACAAATAAAACAATAAAAAAGAAAACTAAAAATAAATTAGTAATAGAAAACAAACAAAAAAGAAAGGATGAACAGGAGGACTTCACAGAGGCCTGGAAGGACTTATTTGCACTGATGCTGAGTGAAATGAACAGAACCAGGAAAACCTTGTACACAGTACCAGTCACAGTGTGTAAGGACTATTTCTAGTAGACCTAGCTCTTCAACACAATGCAGGGACCTAAAACACCCCCAAAGGATTTGAAGCAGAATGCCATCCATATCCACAGAAAGAATTTGGAATTGGAATGTACAGCTGAAGCAGAATATTTTCTCCTGTGTTATTTTTTTTTTGATTTGTTTTTTTTTTCATAGTTCTTCCACTGATTTTGATTATTTTTGCAACATGACTATGTGAAAATGTGGTCAATAAAAATGTAGAACTCATATAACATTACATGGTATCTTGTGCGGGGGGTCAGAATCTAAGACCTATGGAAGTGATTATAGAAAATTGAAAACATATAAATTAGTACAAATAAAACAAAAGTGTTCTTCAAAAATGGTTCTAAGGAGAGATGTTTACTCCTCTCCTGGTCAGATTTCTGGTATATGACTGACCAGAAGCACTTTTAGTCTTCTCTGCTACAGCGAAGGGGGTATCCATTTCATTGTGGCTGAAAGCTCTGCTATGCTAGGAGTGCCATCCTGGTCCATGACCCAGATCTGAGTACAGGCAAAACAACAGAGCACTGCCTCACTGATAGCAAAAAGACCTCTGCAATCTCCTTCTGAGCAGTTGTTTAACTCCCTTATCATCATACAGTTTTAAATACAAGCTTTTCTCTCCTTGTATAAACATTACTGAGTAATAAAAAGATTTCCCCCTAATAGGATCTTACAGTCATAATTCCAAGAACCTTTAATATGGAGCAACTGATGTAATTTTCAAATATTATATGTGAACTGCATAAGAAAGATATTGTATTTTTTTTTATTTTAAAGGTAATGAATCACAAAGGGGTTTGCCCAAATGATGCAACCAGTTAAAACTGGAGATCTGATTAAAAACTAAGTCCCAAATCTCAAACCTATGTTTACTCAAAGGTTTAAAGTAATGGAAGAAACATTTAAGGAGGTTTCATCTGATTTCAATCTATTTCCACATTTCAGAATAAATTTTTGATTAAAAATATCAAATTAGGTATCAAGAGTTCTGATGCAGGTGTATCATTTAGCAACTGCGTAAAGTTCAGACACTCACTTATTTCCCTCAGTGCTTGCTTAACTCCTAATGGACCATCCCTATTAAGTTCTGGTTATCATATCACAAGTTGGTAGGAATATCTGCCCTGGAGAAATTCCTTCCAGTGACAGACCCTGGTTACTTAACCAGGGAATTTCCAAGTTACAATGAAGAAAACCCTGACAGAAAGGATATTTTAGCATTGGTTGGTTTAGTTCCATTGACATAATTGCTATTGAACTAATCATGGGAATGATAAATGCAGAGAGACAGACTGAGAAAGAGAGAAAGAGAGAGAAAGACAGAAACAGAGAGAGAGAGACAGAGACAGAGAGAGAGACAGAGAGAGACAGAGACAGAGAGAGACAGAGAAAGAGAAATTGAGGTGAAATCATAACCTTTCAAGAGAAAATATTCATCATTTATTATGGGATTTTTAAAAAGAATTATAAAAACCTGACACTTTAATGGTGTTATAAACATAATGAGGAACCCCACCTTGACTGTTTTCTTTTTCTAATGGTAAGAGGTAGAATAATTACTCATTATGCAATGCTATCTTATGAAAATGAACTCTGTCAAGACTGTTTTGTATGTGATTTTAAAAATCAAAATTAAATATAGATATAATTACTTACATTATGTAAGTACATGCATATATGTGTATATATGTATGTGCATGTGCAGGTGTATAGATATAGATATACATGTGTTTGTGTATGTTTGTATGCATATATATGTATAACTTTCCTTCCACTTTCTCTTCTATTTTCTTTCTATATTTCTAGATATGAAAGCTTTATCAAATCCGAAAATTGCTTTCTTGTCCAGGTAGTACATACAAATGTAACAGAAAAAAATAATGCATCAAAGTATACAAATACCTTTAAAGAATGTGGTTTAATATTAAAGCTAAATTTTATATAACATTTTAGTAGAATTAAGAAAACTTAAAGAAAATAAATTACATGGGAAATAATGAGGTTTTAGTTATGGAAACATAAAGTTTTCATTTACATCACAAGAATATTTGTATTTATAAATGTAAAGAAAATGCTAGAATGTTTTTGACTTTTTTTTCAAATCCTCTGGTATGACATAATTGTACATATTTTATAAAATGAATATATCACATAATAATCCCACAAGAAGTGAGAAATTTGATAAATAAAAACTTGAGAAGGAAGTTACAGCTTCTGAAAGAACATAATGGGAGGAGTTGATTCCAAGGAGAACAGCATTACTTAAAAGTAAGAGAGACTGGAATTATTAACCTTGCTAACTTTCAGTACCTTTGAGGGTTTTCTAGGAAGCTCCAGGCTTACATTTTTATTATACACTTAGTGGGAACATACAACTTTCTGGAACCAACTGCATATGATTTAATGTTATCTTTCTGCAATAGCAGAGATTCTTCTCCAAAGGGAGACATTATCTGTCACTTACTGTGTGACCAATACAGCTCACATCAGTTTTTGCATCTGGATTATGCTACAAAAACCAGTGTCTGAATTTTCTTGCTCATGATTTACATTCCAACAGTTCATTTCCTTAAGTAATTTTGCTAAAACCAACAACTCATCTTCTTTTAGTGTAGCAAAAATGACAGATACAAGGTCCTTGAATGTTTTGTTTCCAGATGGCATCTTCTCAGTAAACACTTCTTTGGTCTTGTAATCATGTATCCTGAGTTTGAGGACTGGATAACTAGCAAAAGCGAGACAATCCAGTGAACATTAGAGCTGGAATGACTTTGAACTAAACAATCTTTAATCTCATCGTATCACAAAGAAACTAGTCTATACTTGTCAATGATTTTTGCATATAAGTTTGTGGAAGGGTCTACTGATTAGTAGCAGAGTACAACTAACAAAACTTATGAATCTCAGGCCTGTCAGTGCTCTGGCTATCATAGTGCCACGTATAAAATCAACTCATTCCTCCTTCAAAACAGGAACTCTTGTCTTACTGCCTCACTTTCTAATGCTAATAGAATATGCAATCTATGCCTTTTACTAGAATGTTTATGCCAACTGTGTCATAGTGCCAGAACCTTCAACCTGTGTTTTATTTATTCTGCCACTAGATAAAACAATGACTAATAAAAATTTCGAGCACAACGTGTTGGAGCAAAATCAAGAACAAATTCTGAATTACTAGAAAAGAGGAAATGATGTTGGGAGGAAGGGGTTTGTAGAGGTTTTAGGCAACAAATCAGGTGAAGGAAAAAATGCCTTGTAAATACTAATGTGTCATATACATCTAATGGACATCTGGTACATGTGCTAAGGGTTTCTAAGGGCATATGTCACATGGAGATATTGGTGAGGTTGCTGCTGAATGAACTGTGATGACAGCAAAGCAAATCCTTGAAAATCTATGGGAGCACGCATTGTCTTACTGTTTCTTTTGGGCTAAACATACAATCATGAAGATGCCTTCTGATTGGCTTCAGACGCTTTCAAAAAGTGACTTTAGTGACTTGACTTTTGGCTGTACTTCTGTTGAATATGTTGGGTTTTCTTCAGAGTACCAGATGAGGGAAAAGGGTTCTTCCCACACAAAGGACTTGAGGTCTTCTCCTCACTCAGATTACATAGCCTTAAGAAATGGAACATGGTGTTTGGACTCTGCATTTCCTCATTTTCATTACAGGTGGGGGGGGAGTGCAATTTCTGATCTTATGAATTTTAAAAGTTCAGAGGAGTGAGTCATTAGACATTCCAGCCTCCAGATTTTATTGCCGTTAGTATTAATGCCCAGAGCAAGAAGGAGTGGCCTTCAGGAATGACTTTCAGGATCAAGACCTTGGTTGCATAGATGACAGTCATTGTTCATCTGGACCTGAAAAGTAGTGGAACCAGTGTTATGGAGGAACAGAGCTAAGTTTGGAACTTACTCCCTCAAAAGACTAAGGTGATATGGAGCAAAGTACGCCCCCAAAATTTGGAAATTTTTGTATTTTTATTCTTGCCACAACTCTAAAGTAAATATCTTTTTAAAAATGCTAACTATATTGTATTTAAATTCAGCTGTGGTGCTGATCACTGGCACATGAAAATGAAGAAATAAATCTAGTAGAGTTTTCTGATGAGAACAATAAGGTGTCACTCTTCCACTTAGGGTACTGTAGTATTTATAAGGAAGAGATGTAGTAAGTCTGGTTATGGAAGAAGGAGTGAAAGTGCATTTTAATCTACATGAATGTAAAATATTAAACAAGTGGAAAGATTCAGAGGAAAGTAAACAGAAAGAAAAATGACTGAGGAAGAAAACAGGAAATATTCATGAATTCCCTTGGTTAAAATCATGCTTTGTCTCAGTTTCTTCATATGTTCAATCATGAACTTGAACTAGAGAGATGCTGAGATTTCCTTGCAAACTAACATTCTTATTATTTTGAAGAAACTAGATGACACAGGGTATATAGTGCTGCACTTAAATTGTGGATAGGCTTGAGTTGGAATCCTGTATCATATATCTAGTAGCCATAAACCACAGCTGCTGATTTAACTTCTCCCACACTAATTTTCCTTGTCCTATAAATATGTATCATAATAATAATGTTAACTCACAGGGTTGTTGCGATGATATGTGATAACACATCTAAAACACTTTGTGATCCTTAAAGCACCACAGAAATTTGTGTTGTCTTGTAATTTATGCCACAATAATTAAAAATCAAATGATTCCCAAAGTCCTTAAGCTGAAATTCATATCTCTATTATCTGGCTACATTCTACTTGTTTAACATGACAAATTACAATATTCAAAATGACTGAAACATTTCCTGAGTTTTCTTTCTCAAATACCTATACTTCCACTATTCTCTACTCCTGAAGTGCCCTCCCTTCTCTATAGGTAGACATTGAAATATATTCCATCCCCAAATTCTACCTCCTCCACAAAGCTAAAAAGATATTTTTCTTCCTTCGCTAAAATAAAAATTACTTCTCCGAACTTTGAACTTTATTAGTATTTTCCCATACAATTTATATATTCAATTCGTTTTCTCAGGGCAGACTGAAATTCACTAATTTTTTTCTGAATCTGTGCATTTCATACTCATGCTTTACCATAAAATATAAAGCAACCTGTATAATATTATTCACAGAACAGGTACAACTGCGAGATCTTCCTTGTAAAAGTAAAGGCCCAATGCTTTCTAATTTAAAATAAAATAGTCAGATTTTTATTGAATCCATCAACTAATCAATCAAACAAAAGTGTAATCACTGTTTTTTCACAGGATGTGTATTGATATTCATGGACAATGGGGCTTGAATAAAACAGCAAGGAAGTTTATTATAACCCAGAATTCTTGTGGCAGGTCAGCCTAGTGGTAAAGTAGTTTCAGCAAAGCCCACAAGAGGAAGCAATTTATTTGGGATATGAAAAGGAAAATAAAGAACCCCTGTTTCCCTCCTTCCTCTTATTAAGTGATGACTTCTAGACCTTCAAAAAGTTTGAAGTCAATTTCTCATAACAATTGGAGGCAGTGTCCCCAGGATATGAGTGGCTGGCAGCAGTATCAACATAGGTTACGGATATATTGATAACAGACTAGAAGTCCCAAGGGGGAAAAAGAAGACTCAAAACTCTATGACTACAAGAAGGCTTTCAGAAAGCTACACTAAACTTAAGGGAAATTTTATCATTATCTTGTGTGTTGGCTAAGGTAGTAGTGACAATGTATGCTGATGTAGGACTGTGATTGACAATACTAGGTCCACAGCTTTTGAGCATTACCCCTAGAAACCTGACAGGTCCAATGAACTACCACTTTCTAGGGACTCAGCTTACTAGAATGCAGATAAGTCGAACCAGAGCAGATACTTCACTAGTTGTAGGATATACCCTTTCCCTTCTGACCCTACAGAGGACATTATTCCTAACAATGACAAGCACCTTTGGTGAGTTAACAGGTTCATATTTCATAGCTTGACAGAGGGTTATTGAACACAGTAATACTTGTGACTGCAATTTTCAAGAAGCATTGAAAGTTATTAATAATACCATATTGATATTAATATGTTATTAAAACTATCATTAATTCCAATGAAATTTAAGTCACATTTATACAATGTTTTAAGGATTACAAAGTGTTTCCATGGAGCAATCATAGAAGTCAAGGAATACAAATATAATTTATAATATACAAATGAGAAAACAACCTTAAAACAGTAGGCATTTTGCCCAGTAACGTCTTTGATATAGCAGTAAAAAAAATATTAGAGTTAGATTGGAGAGATCTGGATTCTTGTCCATTTACTAAATATGTGACATTGAGGAAATCATTTGAGCTCTTTGAGATTCATCTGTAAAATGATGACAGTAATAATATTTGCCTCTGTCATTACTCAAATGGGATCATGTGTTTTAAGCACTTTGCAAACTTTAAAACATTTTAAAAGAGTCAGCTATTTTTAGGCACTTGAATAAAATGACAATGGGAAATAAAAGAAGCTTCATCATTTTAATAAAATAATTCCTATCAGAATATTAGCACATGTTTTATATGGACATATATCCCTTATATAGCAATAGTTATCCAGTAACAGGAAGCTGTCTCACAGTAAGACTATAATAACCGGTGTTATTCTTTTCAATTAATTAACATTTTTTTTTAACTTTGATGGCCTTTTCTTCCTTTAATTCCCTTCTCTTTACTTCATAGAACCTTCTGCCTCCTGGCACCCTACCACACTCCTCCTGGTCCTCAGCCCCAGGAAACATTACTCACTACACTTTACTAATGTCCTAGAATAGAGATCTTTGTAATTTTCCTAATAGTGACAATGACGGAAAAGGAAAAAGAAATAGGGATTAAATCAAGTTCGTTTCATAGATAATTTTTAACTCCAGTTTTTGGAGGACCACACTTGAATATTTCTTTGAAATTCAGCTAAATCTGTATTGTATTTCTGAACGCAAAGAGCTTAAGTTGGGGATGAGAGAAGTCCAGAGGAGATTCTAGAGTACATAAGTTTTCTATTACTGCCCAGAGTAAAACTGAAGAAAACATTAGAAAGTGACATGTGTATATTCATAAATAAAAAGGAAGGACATAACCTGTGAGACTGTTTTCCTTCTAAGTGGACCATGGAAAGAGAAAAATCTTCATTAGAAAGAACAGGTGAAAGGAAGCAGACAGATCAAAATTGTACTTCTCAAAAGGACAGAAAGCAAGAGCCCAGGAAATCCACTCAGATAAATAATTACCTTTGGGAGTTGAATAGCTGTTGTTCTTGTCCCAAGAAATGAAAAATTTCACTAGTGAATAGCTTAAAACTGAGTAAGTACTTGCTCCTACTTTTCCAAGGTACAGAAAGATAGGGACTCTCCAATCCTTCTGACTGAGTTACCACAAAAGGTATAGAATCAAATATTACCCTTGGTTTACTCTCTGTTCTAGTTCATCTGGCCTATTTGGCATTCCCTAAACTTAACCTAGCAAAACAGTGTGTTTTTCTCTTTTCACTAGTCATCTCCTATATTTGATTTATTGTCCCTTTGGTGGCAATAAATCAAGGCAGGTTGATAAAAATCAAGAGAATGCACTCCTTCATATCTATCTACAACCCCTGACTTCTTTAAAGATTCAATTTATATGCTGCCTTTCATTAGAAATTTTTCCTAATCTGCAAAATGGATAGTGTTTTCTCCTGATCCTAAAAATCATGTATATACTTTCCCACTTAAATGGTGCATCCCTTAAGTAGAATGCAAATTCAATAAGGTCAAGACCTGTCTTGTTTTTTTTTTTTCTATATATTTTTGTACATAATAATTACTCAGAGGCAGAAAAGTGATAGAATTGATAGAGTAGGGAGCTTGGATACAAGAAGACCTGAGTTCAGATCCTACCTCAGAAACATACCAGATGTGTGGCCCTGGGAAAGTCACATTGTTTCAGTTTCTTTACCTGAAAAATTAGGATCATAGCATCTACCTCTCAGAGTGGTGACAAGAAAATAAGATTATCTTACCAAAGTGCTTTGAAAACCTGCTTTTCAATTCACTGTATAAATACCAGTTATTATTATAAATAAATGTTTCATGTGTTGGATTGATAGGGATTCTGAGTGTATTAAGCAAGATTCTGAATGCATTTTCCCATAGAAATATTATTATACCTAATGGTTAGTGTTCACAGTATTATACTTTGAAAATATTGTGATTTAAATAGAGAGGTCTTTGTTGGACTTACTTGTAAACTAACTAATAGGTATAACATTGTTTCCATGGGAAAATGTGTTCTGAGTTACAAGTAGCTGAATTGCAATCCACTTTCAGCTGCAAAGGACTGAGTAGATGTTTGCCAATTTTTATTTTGTTCATCTTTAAGGTAGCCTTGTCATTGCTTTCTCCTCCTCCCCACCTCCTTTAACTCAGAATAGTAGTTAAGTGTTATACTTTCCACAGCGTGGTGCCTGGCATAGAAAAAGGACTTGATCATATTTAAACATGCCAAACATTTGTACAATGTTTTTACATGTTTTTCAAAACGTGCTCACATACATTATCTCATCTGTTCTTAAAATAAGACTGTCAAGCAAGGCAAGCTCTATTATCTCCAATTTAACAGATGTAGAAACTAAGATGCAATTTGCGATTTTATCTACATCACTGATAAAAAATATTAGAGCACCAAGGTCCACTCAAATCTCAGTTAATATCCAAGTTGCAACCAATCCTTTACAACTTGGCAACAAAACTTCAGTGACTACTCTTTGTTTTGCTATTCCACTTAACTGAACCATCTATTCCACTTCTCTCCATGTTTTGCACAAAAACAGAATTAGAGAATTATCAGATGCTATTTGAAAACCTAAGCAAAAAACAATATATGCAGTGATTATATACACAGTGATTACAACAATGAAAATAGAAAATACAGTAAAACTGAATGCTATATAATCATGAACAAGTTTGACCTAAGAGAAGAGTTGAGAAAACACATTTCTTTCCTTTTCTTTTGGAGAAGGGGGAGGATTAAGGTATGGAATATTGAATACTCTTTCAAACTCGATGGATGTGTCACTTGGTATTATGAAGCTGTTCTCCACCCCCTTCTTACCCATCTTTTATACGAGGGGTGGCTCACTTGTTGGGACTCTTGAATATATTCAGAAATGTATATGAAGTAAATTGAAAAGTATCAATAAAACTTTTGAAAATCTAAGTGTATCATCTTTATAGCATTCCTGTGGTCTACCAGGTTAGAGACTTTGTCCAAAAAAAGTAAATAAATCTTGCTTGATACACAGCGTTTTTGATAAAGTCATATTGGCTCTTTGTAACTACAATATTTTTTGTAGAAATACTTTAAAACCACCTCTTCAATAATAATATTTATGAGAGGGGAGAGAGAAGGAGTGGAGGAGAGGATGAAGGTAGGAAGAACAAAAGAAGAAATGAAGGAAAGAAAGAAAGAAATAAAAAAGGAAGGAAGGTAACATCCAGAAGTGATTTGACCAAACCATTGAGGTGGAACAGTGGAGAGACAATAGGACTTGAGGTCACTAATATCTAAAATCAAATCCTTAATAACTTAACAATATGTGACTTAAAAGCTTAACAATAACTGTGTGACCCTGAGCAAGTCACTTAAGCTCCCTGTTTCAGTTTTCTCATGTAAAAAATGGGGACTATAATAACAACACATTCTTTATAAGCTTCTTGCAAAGGTCAGTAAAATTATTGAACATATATAAAACATTTTGCCAACCTTAAAGTATTATATAATGATATTCAAGACTTTCAAGGTTCATCTGTTAACTAATTTGGTAATATTAGCTATTGCTATTATTATTGTTATACCACAAGCAAGTGGTAGAGCAAAGATGCAAACCCTGATTTTCTAGCTCTTATTATATGCTTAGTACCTAATGAAAAGTACATTTCACATAAAACACAAGTTTGTTTTCTAAATCTCTCTAAAAACATGTCTTATTCTTCTCCCTGATGTCTAACTTATTTTCAGGGCCAAATTCTAGCCCTTAGTTCAGGCCTTTAGCGTTGAGTCTCTTTGGGTACAGAGACAAAATCTTGAGCATGAAAAACTGCAGCCAAATATTCACCACCAGGTCAAATGAACAGCATCAATGGTTATGTTGCATATTACGCAGTACCAGTTGGTACTCTGGGGTATCCAAGAAGGTCCTCATGCTCCTTTAAGGTTCTCCATGTAGTTGGTAGTCTGCTAAGGATAGGCCCTGCATGATCCTGATTTCAATGATACAACAGGCAGACATTTTCTGGCCTTGTCTTTTCTTAATAATATTTTTTTTCCATTTCCATGTAAAGACAATTTTTAGCATTCTTTAAAAAAAAATTTTGAGTTCCAAATTATTTCCTTTCCTCATGACCCTCTCCCAAAGATGGTTAGCAATTTAATATAGCTTTGCATGTGCAATCATTTAAAACATATACCTGCATTAGTAGTGTTGTGAAAGAAGAAACAGGCCAAAAAAAAGAAGCACTTAAAAAAAATGATGGCAGAGACAAGATGGTGGAATAGCAACAGGAATTTGCTAGAGTGCTCCCACCAAGCCCAGCCAAATACCTGTAAAAAATGACTCTAAACAAATGCTGGAGCTGCAGAACCCACAGAATGACAGAGTGAAGCAAATCTCCAGGTCATCCAGGTCTTCATGCCATATGAAGATAAGATGAAGGCACTGAAAGATACTTATGCTGAAAGGGCAAACCTTGGAAGACCTGGAAGGTCTAGGGGAAGTATCTATCATGCCACTACAGGAACATAGCTGAATCCAGTGTGAGCTGCGAGTGACAGAGAGGATCTGAGCAGGCCTTTGAGAGACTGACTCTCTCACATGTGTGGTGGTTTCCAGACTTCATGACCCCAAAAAGCTGAGGATAAATTGGAAGGTCAGTGGGCAAAGCCTGCAGGACCAGTGCAGGATAGTGCAGTGGTCCTGCCCCAGAGCCAGGGAAGAAGATGGGGGAGGGGGTGGAGGAACCAGCAGCAGATATAGCAGCAGCAAGGGCATCTACAGCCACTGTTTACGGAGTTCTAGGCCCCCAGATTGTGAGGAGATCGAGTGACTGACAGTACCCCCTCAGTACTCCCTTGATAAAGAACTCAAAAATTGAGGAAATGATTGAGGAAATGACCAAAAAAACAGAAAGAGAATCAGACTGTAGAATTTTAACTTTGTCACAAGGAAGATCAAAGCATGTAAACAGAAGAAAATAAAGTCAAAGCTTCTTTGTCCAAAGCCGCCAAGAAAAACATGAACTGGTATCAGATCATGGAAGAGCTCACAAAGGATTTTGAAAATCAACTAAGAGAAGCAGAACAAAAATTGGGAAGAGAAATGAGAGTGATGCAAGAAAATCATGAAAAACCAGTCAACAGCTATCTAAAGAAGACCGAAAAATGGCTGAAGAATATAACAATTTAAAAAATAGACTAACTCAAATGGAAAAAGAAATCCAAAATGTCAATGAGGAGAAGAATGCCTTAAAAAGCAGAACTGGCCAGAAGTAAAAGGATGTCCAAAAACTCACTGAAGAAAATAATTCCTTAAAGATTAGAATGGAGCAGATAGAAGGCTAATGACTATGAAAAAAGAAGAAATTATAAAACAAAGCCAAAGGAATGAAAACAACAGCAGACAATGTGAAATATTTCACTGGAAAAACAACTGTTCTGGAAAATAGTTCCAAAGATAATTCAAACATTATGGGACTACCTGAAAGCTATGATTAAGAAAAGAACCTAGACATAATCTTTCATGAAATAATCAAGGAAATTTGCCCTGATAGTCTAAAACCAGAGGAAAAAATAAATATTGAAAGAATCTACAATCACCTGCTGAAAGAAATACAAAAAGAAAAACTTCTAGCAATACTGTAGCCCAGTTCCAGAGTTCCCAGGTGAAGAAAATATTACAAGTAGCCAGAAAGAAACTCAAGTACTGTGGAAATGCAATCAGGATAACATAAGATCTAGAGTTTCTACATTAAGGGATCAAAGGGCTTGGAATATGATATTCCAGAGATATAAGGGGGTAGGATTAAAACCAAGAATCAGCTACCCAGCAAAACTGAGTATAATACTTCAGGGCAAAAAATTTATCATTCAACGAAATAGAGGACTTTCAAGCATTCTTCTTGAAAATACCAGAGCTGAATAGAAAATTTCACTTTCAAACATAAGAATCAAGAGAAGCGGGGGCAGAGCCAAGATGGCAGAGTAGAAAGACACAAGTTTATGAGCTCTGAAACCACAGCCCATAGAATTAATGAAAAAAGAGACCCTCATAACTTCTGAACCACTGAAAGGTGTACAGAAACAGAGTGGAAGAGATTTCCGTTCCAGAGAGCCCTGGAGAGCCGTCTCCAGGGTCCGTCATACACCGGAAAGCGGACCCCACCCCAGTGTTGCCCTGGCCACGGCCCCCAGAGAAGCTGACCAGAGCAGGCTTCAGGGACGAAAGCTCCGGCAGCCGGGAAAGTTACTCCCCCCACAGAAGCTACAGGTCAGTGAGAGAGACGGCTGGCTGGCTGAGGGGAGCGGGGTGCCTCCGTGACTCAGGCCCCCTCAGGAGGAAGCAGGGGCAGCAGAGACAGGGACAGGAAGTGGCGCAGGCAGAGGCGGGGCGGCAGCAGAAGCAGAAGTGGTGCGGCTGCAGCGGCCCGGAACTCCTCCAGCAGCAGACAGGATCTTCATTACTGAAGGCCTCTGCATAAAGCCCCTGAGGGAACTGAGCCTGGGAGGTGGGCTCCCCCCAGCCGCTCTGTTCCTAAAAGTCTCTGCATAAAGCCCCTGAGGAAGCCGAGCCTGGGAGGCGGCCCTGCCCCCACCCCAGCACCAGAACTAAAGGTCATATTGATTAGCAGCTGGGCAGCGCGGAAAGCACATTTCAATCTCAGAGCCCAAGCACTAGCTGGGCAGATCTAGGTGGGGGTGGACAGAAGTCAAGTAACTGGCTGGGAAAATGCCTAAAAAAGGGGAAAAAAATAAGACTATAGAGAGTTTTTTCAAACAGATGCAAATGATCCCAACTTTCGGATCTGACGAGGAAATATTCTTGCCATCAGGGAAAGACGTGAAGGGTGGGGCCTCAGTACCCCAGACATCCCGGGGGATGTTGGGTGGGCTCAGGCCTTGGAAGATCTCAAAAAGGATTTTGAAAAGCAAGTTAGACAGGTGGAGGAAAAACTGGGAAGAGAAATGAGAGAGATGCAAGAAAAGCATGAAAAACGGGTCAATACCTTGGTAAAGGAGACCCAAAAAAATGCTGAGGAAAATAACACCTTGAAAAATAGGCTCACTCAATTGGCAAAAGAGGTTCAAAAAGCCAAAGAGGAGAAGAATGCTTTCAAAAGCAGAATGAGCCAAATGGAAAAAGAGGTTCAAAAACTCACTGAAGATAATAGTTTTCTCAAAATTAGAATGGAACAGATGGAGTCTAATGACTTTACGAGAAACCAAGAAATCACCAAACAAAGCCAAAAGAATGAAAAAATGGAAAAGACTGTGAAATATCTCATGGGAAAAACAACTGACCTGGAAAATAGATCCAGGAGAGACAATTTAAAAATTATGGGACTACCTGAAAGTCATGATCAAAAAAAGAGCCTAGACATCATCTTCCAGGAAATTATCAAGGAAAACTGCCCTGAGATTCTAGAACCAGAGAGCAAAATAAGTATTGAAAGAATCCATCGATCACCACCTGAAAGAGATCCAAAAAGAGAAACTCCTAGGAACATTGTGGCCAAATTCCAGAACTCCCAGCTCAAGGAGAAAATCTTGCAAGCAGCTAGAAAGAAACAATTCCAGTATTGTGGAAATACAATCAGGATAACTCAAGATCTAGCAGCTTCTATATTAAGGGATCAAAGGGCATGGAATAGGATATTCCAGAAATCAAAGGAACTAGGACTCAAACCAAGAATCACCTACCCAGCTAAACCGAGTATAATACTTCAGGGGAAAATATGGTCTTTCAATGAAACAGAGGACTTTCAAGCATTCTTGATGAAAAAGACCAGAGCTGAAAAGAAAATTTGACTTTTCTAACACAAGAATGAGAAGAAACATGAAAAAGTAAACAGCAAAGAGAAGTCATAAGGGACTTACCAGAAGTGAACTGTTTACATTCCCACATGGAGAGACAATATGTGTAACTCTTAAAACTTTTCAGTATCTGGGTAGTTGGTGGATCCATACACACACATGTACATGCATGCACGCACGCACACATACACACATGCACACACATACAGAGACAGAGAGCACAGATTGAATTGAATAGGATGGGACCATATCTTAAAAGAAATTAAGGTAAATGGTGAGAGAGAAATGTAGTGGGAGGAAAGAGGGTGAAATGGAAGGGGGAAGATTTATATGTCATTTAAAAGGCAAGTAGGAGACTTTTTAGTGGAGGGAAAAAGAGGAGAGCTGAGAAAAAAAAATCAAGAAGTTTACCCTCATCATATTTGACTAAAGGAAGGAATAAAATGCACACTCATTTTGGTATGAAAATCTATCTTACAGGATAAGAAAGTGGGGGAGAAGGAGATAAGCAAGGGTGGGGGATGATGGAAGGGAGGGCAAAGGGTGGAGGGAGCAATTTGAAGTCAACACTCAGGGAGGTACAGGATCAAAAGACAGAAGAGAAACAATAAGGGGAAGGTTAGGATGGAGGGTAATTCAGTCAGTCTTACACAACATGACTATCAGGGAAGTCATTTGTAAAACTACACAGATATGGCCTATATTGAATTGCCTGCCTTCACAAACAGAATGGGTGGGGAGGGAGGGATGGGGAGAATTTGGAACTCAAAGTTTTAGGAACAACTTTTTAGTATTGTTGTTGCTACTAGGAAAGAAGGACATACAGTTAATGAGGAACAGAAAGTCATCTGGCCCTACAGGAGAAAAGAGAAGATGGAGACAAGAGAAGGGAGGGATGACAGAAGAGAGGGCAGATTGGAGATAGGGAAAATTAGATTGCTTGGGGGTATTGGGGTGGGGGGAGAGGGATAAAAGGGGAAAAAAATTTGGAACCCAAAATTTTGTGAAAATGAATGTAAAAAATTAAATAAATAAATAAAATAAAAATAAAAGAATCAAGAGAAGCATGAAAAGGTAAACCAGAAAGAGAAATCATAAGGGACTTACTGAAGTTGAGCTATTTATATTCCTACATGAAAAGATAATACTTATAATTCTTGAGATTTTCCTCAGTATTTGGGTAGTTGGAGGGATTAGACAGAGGGCACAGGGTGAATTAAATAGTAAGGGATCATACCAAAATAAATAAATAAATAAACCTAATGGATGAGAGAGGAAGATATTAGGAGGAAAAGGGGAGAAATAGAATGGAGCAAATTATCTCTCATTAAAGAAGCAAGAAAAATATTTTTCAATGGAGAGAAAAGATAGAGAGATGAGACTGAAAAAGTGAAATTTACTGTCGTCACATTTGGTTTAAGGAAGGAATAACATGCACACTTAATGTGATATGAAAATCTATCTCACATTACAGGAAAGTAGGGGAGAAGGGGAGAAGTGGTGTCTGGGACGTATGATAGAAGGGAAGTCAAATGGGATGAAGGGGTAATTAGAAGTAAGCACTTTTGAAGAGAGATACGGTCAAAAGAGAATAGAATAAATGGGGGGGCAGGATGAGGTGGAGGGAAATATCGTTAATCTTTCACAACATGACTTTTATGGAAGTCTTTTGCATAGCTGCACATGTATAACATATATTGAATTTCTTGCCTTCTCAGTGGAGATGGGCGGGGAGGGAGGAAAGGAGAGAAATTGGAACTCAAAATTTTAAATTTGAATGTTAAACTTGTTTTTACATGCAAGTGGGAAATAAGGTAATGAGGTAGAGAATTCTATCTTTTCCTATGAGAAAATAGAGGAGATCAGGATAAGGAAAGGGAGGGATGTGATAGAAGCGGGGACAGATTGGGGAAGGGGTAATCAAAATGTACTGTGTCTTGGAGTTGGGCAGGAGAGAAATGGGGTGAAAATTTGGAACTCAAAATGAATGTTGAAATCTAAAAGATAAGACACCTACTAACACCAAAAATCTATTCAGTAAGATCATAATAAATTGTATAGTTTAAACTAAAAAAAGACAAAAAAAAGAACTTGTGTTTTGGCTCCTTCCGTGTAGAAACTCACTAGCCTTAAGGGAATAAAACAATATGAATTTACATAGAAAAATCTATATAAAAAAAGAAATTAAAAATAGCCTGCTTAGATTTTTCATTCATCCTTCATCAGCTCTTTCTTTAGATGTAGATAACCTTTTGAATTAAGGGTTCTTGGTAAATTTCTGGAACCATTGTGTTACTGAGAAGAGCTAAGTCTTTCTTAGTTGGTTGTTACACAAGTTACTGATACCATGTATGTTGTTGTCCTACCTCAGCTCTCTTCACTTTGCATCAGTTCGTGTAAGTTTCTTTAGGTTGTTGTTGCTGTTTTATATTTTCTGAAATTACCCTGTCCATTATTTCTCATAGAAAAAATAGTGTTCTATTACATTCCTATACCACAACGTGTTCAGCCATTATTTAATTGATGGGCATTCCCCAATTTACATTTATTTTCCTGCACAAAAAGAGCTGCTATAAATATTTTGTCCATGTAGGTTCTTTGTCTCCTTCTTTGGTGATCTCTTTCAGATACAGAAGCCTTTGGGATACTACTAGTGGATGAAAGAGCATGTCCAGTTTGATTGTGCTTTGTGCATTGTTATAAGTTGCTCTCCAGAATGGTTAAGTCAATTCGCAACCCTACTAACAATGCGTTTGAGTGCCAATTTCACCACATCCTCTCGAACATTTCTCATTTTCCTTTCCTGTCATATTAGCCAGCTTCATAGGTGGGAGGCGATATCCCAGAGTTGTTTTAATTTGCATTTCTCTAATCAGTTGTGATTCACAGCATTTCTTCATATGGCTACAAGGGCTTTGATTTCTGGATATGAAAACTGCCTGTTTCTATCCTTTGAACGTTTATCAATTGGGCAATTGCTTGTATTCTTACAATTTTGACAGTTTTCTATAATTTGAGAAATGAGGCATTTATGAGAGACACTTGGTGTAAAGATTATTCCCCAACTTTCTGCTTTCCTTCTAATCTTAGTTGCAATCGTTGTGCAGAGGTTTGTGCCAAACTTTTTTTTTTAATTTAGTATAGTTAAAATGATTCATTTTGCATTTGGTAATACTCTTTGTCTCCTGTTTGGTCAAAAAGTCTTACCTCTTGTTAGGTCTAACAGATAAATTATTCCTTTCTTTCCTAATTTGCTTTATGTCTAAATCATATACCTTTTTTTTTACACTTTTCTTAGTACATAGTAAGATGTTGGTCTATACCTAGTTTCTGTCATACTATTTTCCAGTTTTTCAAGCATTTTTTCTCAAAGAGTGAGTTCTTATCCCAGAAGCTGTGGTCTTTGGATTTATCAAACACTGGGTTAATATGGTCATTTACTATTGTACCTTGCATATGAAATCTTTTCCACTCATCCACCATTCTTTTTTCTTAGCAAGTACCAGATAGTTTTGATGTTTACCATTTTATAATATAGTTTGATGATCTGGTATGGCTTGTACAACTTTTTGACATTTTTTAAAATCTATTTTTAATTTGTGCAATAAAATGATGTTTTCTATAATAGCACAATAAAAAAAGTTGGTACATGAAACTACAAATCTACTATGCACAAGTCCTGTCAAATATATAACAAAATTATCACATAAATTTCCTTTTTTCTTCCCTTCCCTTTCCCCCAAGCCTAGAAATGGCTACCATAAAACAAAAATAAGTGTCTATGAATATGTATATATGCTGTTGTTGTTGTATTGTGTTTGTCCTTCATTTTTGGAGAGGACCATGACATCCGTGAAATGATGACATGACTTACAGTTGGCTTGTATTTGAGTGAGGGAGGACTATGCAAGGTCACCAGCCTCACTTTCTCCCCCACAGCCATCTGAGTCCAGTGACAAGATATTCGTCAGGATAACTGGGTATGACCCAGAATGCAAAGGGAGACCTGGGCCCTTTTAGACTAAGGATTTTTCACTCTCACTTTGAGTGAGGTAATACCCATTCGTCGAATAGACCTCTTTCAGAAGTTGGTCATGCGATGACTCCTTTAATAAAAAATATCATAATTGGAGAGGAAGACCATGAGCGTTCCTGACTGAAAAGAGAAACTGTTATTATTTATTGTTTTCATTCACTCTGTGATAGGAGGGTAGGGACCTATTTTTGTCCAATCCATGAGCTCCAGAGTGAAATGGATTTAAGGTTTGGTCTTTGAGAAAGAAATATGGCTAGTAAACTCCAAGTTAACAGGACAGCTTTCAGTCATTGAAATATGTGTAATACACACACACACACACACACATACACACACACATATATTTTATATATATATGTGTGTGTGTGTGTGCATGCATACATATACATACTATATATGTATAATATTATTCTATAAATTACTTTTATTTATCAGTTCTTTTTTAAATTGAATTATTTAATTTGTTTTCAGTGTTCAACAATCACTTCAATACATCTTAGATTTTTTCCACTGCCTTCCTTTTATTTTACCCTCCTTCCCCACTACCTCCTTAAGACATCACACCATCTTATATAGATTCCTACTAAATGCATGTTGCATAGAAGAACTAAAATAAGTGGTGAAAATCATAAAACAAAACAAAACATAACATAATACGAAAGAAAATGGTCTGTTTCTGTCTGTGATCCAATTCCATAGTTCTTTCTCTAGATGTGGAAGGTGTTTTGCCTCAAGAGTCCATTGGAAATATTTTTAAGTCCCTGCAGTTCAATGAAGTACTAAGTGTAAGAGAAAAATTCCTCACACATTGTGGTTGTTGCTGTGTACAAAGTTCTCCTGGTTCTCCTCCTTTCACTCAGCATAAGTTCATATAAGTCTTTCCAGGCTTCTGTGTAGTGTTCCTGTTCAATTGTTCTCATAGCACAGTAGTATTCTATTATATTCATATACCACAACATCTTCAGCCATTCCCCACTTAATGAGAATCACCATGATTTCCAGTTTTTGGCCACTGCAAAGAGAGTTGCTATAAATATTTTAGTACATGCGGGATCCCTTCCCATTTCAATGATTTCTTTGTGATAGAGTCCCAGAAGTGAAATTTCTGGGTCAAAGGGTATGCCTAGTTTCTGCCACACTGTTATCCAGTTTTCTCAGCAATTTTTGTCAGAGAGTTCTTAGCTCAAAAGCTGGGGTCCTTGGGTTTATCAAACAATAGATTGCTATATTCATTAACAGCTGTGTCTTGAGTACCTAACCTATTCCACTGTTCTACACAACTGTTTCTTAGCCAGTACTAAGCGATTTTCATGATTGCTCCTTTATAATACAGTTTTGAGATCTGGTAGGATTAGGCTACCTTCCCTAGCATTTCTTTTCATTAGTGTGAATAGTGCTTTTTAATTGTGATCATATACTCTCTGGGTTTGTTTTGGCAGGTAGACTCCCAGATATTTTATAATGTCTACCATAACTTTAAATGAAATTTCTCTTTCTAGTTCTTTCTGTTGGGACTTATTAGTAATATATAGACATGCAGATGATTTATGTGGGTCCATTTTGTAACCTGCAACTTTGCCAAAGTTGTTTATTATGTCGAGTAAGTTTTCACTTGATTCTCTGGGATTCTCTAAGCATGTCATCATATCATCTGCAAAGAGTGATAACTTACTTTCTTCTTTGTCTATTCTAATTCCTTCAGTTTTTCTTTCTTCTCTAATTGATACAGCTAGCATTTCTAATACCATATTGAGTAACAGTGGTGATAATGTACATCCTTGTTTCACCCCTGATCTTACTGGATATGCATCCAGCTTGTCCCCATTGCATATAATGCTTCTTGATGTTTTTAGATACACACTGCTTACTATTTTAGGGAAACTTTCATTTATTCCTATGCTTTCCAGTGTTTTCAATAAGAATGGGTGTCATATATTGTCAAAAAGTTTTTCTGCATCTATTGAGATAATCAAGTGGTTTCTATTAGTTTTGTTGTTGATATGATCAGTAAAGCTAATAGTTTTTCTAACGTAGTAGCAGCCCTGTATTCCTGGTATAAATCCTACCTGATCATAATGTATTATTCTCCTGAAAAGTTACTGTATTCTTTTTGCTAATACCTTATTTAAAATTTTTGCATCTATATTCATTAAAGAAATTAGGCTATAATTCTCTTTCTCTGCTTTACGTTTCAGAAACTGATCTATATCATAAAAAGAATTTTGTACGACTCCTTCTTCAGCAATGTTCCCAGATAGTCTATATAGTGTTGGAATTAACTGTTCTTTAATTGTTTGATAGAATTCACTTGTAAATCTATCTGGCTTTGGAGATTATTTCCTAGGGAGTTCACTTCTGCCTTGTTCAATTTCCTTTTCTGAGATGGAGTTATTTAAGTACTCAAATTGCTCTTCTGTTAATCTGGGCAATTTATAATTTTTAAAATAATCATCTATCTCATTTAGATTGTAGAATTTATGGGCATAGAGTTGGGCAAAGGAAGTTCTTATTATTGTTTTAATTTCTTCCTCATTGGAGGTTAGTTTACCCTTTTCATTTTTTATATTGGTAATTTGGTTTTCTTCTTCCTTTTTTTAATCAAATTACTCAAAGGTTTATCAATTTTATTGTTTTTTCATAAAACAGACTCCATTTTATTTATCAATTCAATAGTTTTCTTAATTTCAATTTTATTAATCTCGACTTGGTTTTCAGTATTTCTAATTTGGTATACATCAGGATTTTCAATTTGTTCTTTTTCTAGCTTTTTCAGCTGCATGCCCAATGTATTGATCTCTTCTTTCTCTATTTTATTCATGTAGGCATTCAAAGACATAAAACCTCCCCTAAGAACTCTTTTGCATTATGCCAGCAGATCTGGTAGGTTGTCTCATTATTGTAATTCTCTTGAGTGAAGTTGTTGATTGCTTCTATAATTTTGTGTTTAACCCATTCATTCTTTAATATTAGATTGTTTAGTTTCCAATTAGTTGTTGGTTTATATTTCCGGGTCCTTTGATTCCATGTAGGTTTTATTGTATTATGATTTCAGAAGGATGTATTGACTATCTCTGCCATTCTGCACTGGATTGTGAGGTTTTTAATTGCCTAGTACATGGTTAACTTTTGTATGTGGGCCATATGCCACTGAGATAAAGGTATAGTCCTTTCTATTCCTATTCAGTTTTCTCCAGAGATCCATCGTATCTAACATATTCAGAGTTCTATTCACCTCCTTAAATTCTTCCTTTCAATTTTGAGGTTAAATTTATAAGTTCAGAGAGGGGGAGGTTGAGGTCCCACACTAGTATAATTTTGTTCTCATTTCTTCCTGTAACTTTCTTAATTTCTCCTCTAAGGATTTCGATGCTATACTGCTTGAAGGACATATGTTTAGTAATGAAATTTGCTTGGTTGTCTATGGTACATTTTAGCAGTTTATAGTTTCCTTAGTTATCTCTTTTGATTTGATCTATTCCTGCTTTTGCTCTGTCTGAGATTAGGATTGCTACCCCTGCTGTTTTCATCAGCCGAAACACAAAACATTCTGCTCCAACCTTTTACATTGACCCTGTGTGTATGACGCCTTTTCAAATGTGTTTCTTCTAAAAACATATTGTTGGATTATGGTTTTTAATTCATTCTGCTGTCTCCATTGTATGTGAGAGTTCATCCCATTCACATTCACAGCTATTTTTACTATCTTTGTCTTTCCCTCTATCCCCTTTCCCTTTGTTTATGCTTTTAGTTCTGTCTTCCCCTCCACAATTGAGGTTTAATTTTTGACCAATCCTACACTTAGTCTTCCCTCCCTTCTTTCAATCATCCCTACTTTTAATTTCCTTTCCCTTACTACTTCTTCCCTCCCTTTTAGCCTCCCCTACCTTTTCTTTCCCTCTTCCCCTTCTACTGCCTATAGACCTAATTGTATTTCTATACTTAACTGATTTTGTTTTGCCCTCCTTGCATCCAATCACATGAGAACACCTCTCAAAAAATACTCATAGCCCTCACCTCTTTCTCTCTACAGTAACATATTTTTGTGCCTCTTCCTGTGATAGAAGTTATTTTTTTCTACCTCCTCCTTTTCACATCTCCCATTACAATCCCTTCACACCCTGCAATCACATTTGTTTTCATTACATCATTTCATTTATACCCACTTACTCTATCTATGTATATCCTTTTAACATTTCATATTAAATACAATTCTCTAGATTAACAATTATCATTTTCCCTTATAGGGATGTAAACAGCTTGCCTATATTTTGTAACAAGTGTTTTTTCCCCTGTTTCCCTTTTATACCTCTCCTGAAACCTGCTTTTGAAAGTTGAATTTTCTATTGAGTTCTGGTCTTTTCATAAGAAAGTTCTGAAAATCCCTTATTTCATTGAATGTCCATATCATTGCCTGAAATATTATTCTCAGCATTTCCTGGTTAATTAATCTTGGTTGTAGTAACCACTCCTTTGCCTTATGGAATATCGTATTCCACTTCCTTTGACCTTTTAATGTAGAAGCTGCAAGGTCCTGTGGGATCCTGACTGTAGCTCCTCATTATTTGAATTGTTCCTTTCTGGCTGCCTACAGTATTTTCTCCTTCACTTGACAGGTCTGGAATTTGGCAATGATATTCCTTGGTGTTTTTAGTTTGGGGTCCCTTTCAGGAGGTGAATGGTATATTTTTTCGATGATTATTTTGCCCTCTTGGTTTAGCAGTTCCAGGCAATGTTTTCTGCTGATTTCTTGCATGATATTGCCCAGGCTCTTTTTGTCATCATGTGTTTCTGGTAGACCAGTATTCCTTAGATTTTACTCTGCTGGATCTATTTTCCAGTTTAGATATTTTCCAATTAGATATTTTACATTTTCTTCTATCTTTTTATTCTTTAGATTGTGTTTGAATGATTCTTGATGTCTCATAGTGTCATTAACTTCTTGCCTGATTCTGTTTTTTTCCAATTCCTTTCTTCAGTTAATTTTGCATCTCCTTTTCCATCTGCCAAATTGTTCCTTTTAAGGAATTATTTTCTTCATTTTAATTTTGTGCTTCCTTTTCCATTTTTCCAATTGTCCCTTTAAAGTCTTCTGTGATTTCTTTTTTTCCATATTTTTGAAGTCACTGGTCAGTTTTTCTTCAATTTCTCTAATTTGGATTTTAAAATCCTTCCAGATTTCTTCCAAGGAGGTTCTTTGTGCTTCCAACCAAGTCATATTTCCTTCTGAAGTTTCAGGTGGAACTATAGTCTCAATGCTGACCTCTTTGGTATTTGTGCTTTGGTCTTTGTCCTCATAGAAAGATTCTCTTCTCTTTTCTTTTCTGCTTTGCTTCTTACTCATGATAATAACCCTTTCCCTGCCTTTTAAAGCAGATCTCTACCTCTGGGGCACATGGATCTCTGTCCCACAGTTTGTGTACCTAAAACTTGAGGCTGTGTGTTGTGGCCTCTGATTCAGCTAGAAACTAAAATGCTGCAGCTTACCTGATACTGAGCTGGCTGGTGTTGGAAAGCAGAGGCCAGGTTAGGTCTTTTTGGGTTTCCCTGCAGTTACCCTGGAGCTAGCTTTTTAAGTGTGGAAGAGGGATGGTCTCATCAGTGTATGTCTCCTCTGTTGAGTTAGAGCATAAGCAAGCTCAGTGGTTGGTGATCCTGTCTGTGTTATTGTCTTCCCAATTCTCCTAGGATGCTGAGACATGCCTAGGATCCTGGAGATGACAGTTACTGGTTTTACCCCCCTTGGCTCAGGTTCTTCTCCCAGTTTGTTGAGGCAGGACTGCCTGTGACAGCTCTGATCTTGCACTGTGTCCCCTTCAGCCACAGCTAGAGCAACACTCTTTAGTGATCTTTCTAGCCTCAAGGGCTAAGAGTCTGTTTACCCCTTCTGCTGCTCCCACTGCTCCAGAGTTTTCCCCAGGGAGATATTCTCTGGGCTCATCAAGGTCAAGAAGGGGAGGGAGATAGCAGTTACTAATCACTCCATCATCAGAGCTGTAGAAGTTAGAAATCTATCAGTTCTTTTTTTGAATGCAGATAACACTTTAATTCATACGCCTTTTACAGTTAGTTTTTGTCCTTGCCATAAAGAAAATAACTTATTTGTCCAAAGTCACCCTTAAAACACTATATTCTTGACATCTTGTTATTCCAGATTTTTTTTTATTATTTTTTCTAGCTCTATAAAATAATTTTTTGGCAGTTTGATTGGTACGGCACTAAATATATTAATTAAGTAAAATTGTCACTTTTGTTATGCTGCCTAAGCCTACCTGTGAGCAATTAATATTATCCAGTTGTTTAGATGATTTTATTTGAGTGAAAAGTGTTCTGCAACTATGTTTATATAGTTCCATGGTTTGTCTTCATAGCTTTCCTTAACAGTATTTTATATTGGCTACAGTTATTTTAATTGGAATTTCTCTTAATAAATCATAAGTGATTTTAAGAAAAATACAATTCATTCCTCTGCTCTCTAGTGTAATCTATAGAAATGAGTTTTGTATTTTGTCAAAAACTTTTCTGCATCCACAAAGATAATCACATGACCTTTTTTTTAATTAATGTTATCAATTATGCTGATACTATTGAACCATCCATGCATTCTTGGTCTAAATTCCACCTGGTCATATTGTATGATACTTGTGATACATTGCTATAATGCTCTTGGTAATATTTTACTTATTTTTGTATCAATATTCATTAAGGAATGTGTTTTATAGTTTTATTTTTCAGTTTTGGTTTTTAGATATTTCTAGTTCCTTCTCCCCCTACCTTTTCTTAAGAGAGATTTGCTGTCAGAAGGCAAAGCACATGTTGGGGACAGAAACTATCACTCCACCCTTCTCAGAGAGAAGGAAAAGCTCTATCTGCTTTTTAAATATTATTAGTCTTGAAGATATAGTTTTCAGCTTCAAGATAAACTGGGTTTTTGAATTCATTAATGGTTAAAGGAGGACCCGGTGTTTATATTCCTGGCTTGACTTCCTTTTCACTAAATAGATATTTCACAATGAAAACACAGACTAAGTAGCAAAGAAACCTATTTATTCACATCAATAGAAAAATGTAAATCAGGTAAAGTAAAGAGAATCAGAGTATATAGTATATGACAGATAGGTAGTCAAGTGATTGAAGGCAGCCAAGTTTCACAGTAGATAGAGTACTGGGCCTGGAGTGAGGAGTACACATCTTCCTGAGTTCAAATTTGACCTCAAACACTTACTAGCTGTGTAACTCTGGGTAAGACTCTATTTTCCTCTTTCCTTATCTATAAAATGATCTGGAGGTCTAAATCAGAAACCACTTGTATCAGTAAGCACCACAACATACATAGGGGGCAGCTGTCACAGGTTCTTTTATCAGCATTCATAAAAGAAAGGCAACTTTCGAGGGGATGACAATCACTTTAAGCAAACCCATGTATCGATTCTTTAACCAACCACAAATATCATTCACCTAATTCAGGGGAGTCAGCATCCTTAAATTCAAAGAAAATATAGATAAATTAAATATCAACAGACATGGCTTCCTCTGACTGAATTCAACAGACATTTGCACCTCAACTGTCTAACCACAGTTACCAGAGAGGGAAGCATAAATTCTGAATTCTTAAAGCTGAGGGGCTTCTTAGCAGCTTCCCAAAGTCCTTATCTGGTCAAGCACTCTTACAAAAACTAAGCCATTTAATAATACCTCACCATCAGGGTCTTTTTGCACTTTTTAGAGACAGAGAGGATAACCCTCTGATCCAATGCTTCAATAGATAAAAGAAAAGGTACTTGGGAACCTCCTACAAAACAATTCCCATAATCAAGCTTTCCACAATGAGCAGGCCCCTTTGATGAGTGGGAAAGATCCTCCTTAGTCACATTCAAATAGAACATTATACTTCTTGATTATATTAAACAAAATAGCAAAAAATTCTATTTTTCTTGCCATTACACCATTCCGATATAGGTGCCAAGAAAACAACAAATGGGGTCACAAAGTATTAGACAGGATTGAAAACCACCAAAAAACAAAAATATTGAGCAAAAGAGTTATCTCACTGAGAGTGAGATATCTCAACTTAACCAAGATCTCATCTCAGTTTCTAGTGTAACAAGGTGAGAAAAGCGACATGATAGAGACTGCAAGCTCCACTCATGTTGTCTTCTTCCTAGAGTCTCCTCTATTCTTCAATTTGAAGTGAGATTGTCATTATCCATCTTCTTTTGAATCTGTAACATTTCCAAAGTGACTATCACACCCAATATGACTAAAGAGCCACTAATAAACCTGAAAAGCTCCTCTATCCCTTACTTACCAACTGTGCCTCACTTCTCACAGAAGATCAGAACATTAGATTTTTACCAATGAGGAGAAACTAAGAAACAGGGTAAAAATCAGGAGAAAGAGCACAGGAAAAAGTGAAGTAGGAAGGCACTACCTTTAACTGACTTCACGTCGAGGAGCTACAAATAGGGACTAGATAGATATTGGACCTCTGATTTCATTTCTATAGGGAGACCACATAGGGAAGGAAATCCCATCTACCCTACAGGTTAGTTTCCAGTATGCAATTCCATCTCAGAGAGCTGCTGCCATAGAGCTTTAGGAGGTTAAATGATTTGTCCAAATTCACACCACCAGAATGTGTCAGCAGTATAAGAGGTCTCTATTAAATCATGTTAACTGTCCTAAAAGGAATTAAGTACCTTATTTTTTAAACACTATATAATTTTGAGAGAATACTATGACATTGACTTGTGAACCTAGAAACCATGGTAGTACTTTGAAAAAAAGGCAAAAACCAAGCAACACTAACAACAAAATTTACCACACAACTCATTTAAATACCTTCTTCTCAGTCATCAACCTAGCACTGAATGGAAAATGAAAAGTAGGACGATTGTCCATCCAGGTGCAAACACATGCCTGTAGAAATACAAACACTCGCACATGCACACACACACACACACACACACACACACACACACACCTCAAAACCACCACTAACCAAAATAACCATCTAGATTTGCATAATCAGAATATTTCTGAGTACCGTTTCTTTTTTCAGTTCTGACAAGGAATGCAGAAAGCAAGCCTAGAACACCATTTTCACCCTGAATTTTTTCAATGAAAAATTGTTGGACACTAAAACAAAAGCAGATGTTCCACTATGCAGTAATTTGCCACACAATTTCTTGCCTTTTATCTCACAAGGCAATAAGTCTAGATGGACTAAAATAAGTACTGACAATTTTCTGTGTTTTGTTAAGGTACTGATTTCAGGTTCTGAATTGAAGTTCAATTACTAAGAGAAAAGAAAATGAAAAATATTTTCATCATCTTTGCCGTAAAATAAGGCAAAGGTTCAAAATGATTATTCAGTTCAATGGTATCAGAATTATTGTTAATGAAATTTTTTTTTTATTTTTATACAGTTAGTTATTCTACATATACCCTCCAATTAAACCTATCATCTCTTTTCCCCCTTTCTGTTTATTGCCCTTTCCTTTTGATTTTTTTCCTTTTAGAATACAGAGAAGAAAGCAAGATATTAAAAATTGCTCTGTATGGTACCCCACAGAGACCATGAAGGAAATGAGTCTAAATTTGCAGTTTTTTCTTTGATTATGGATATCAAGTGATCACATTGGTATATTCAAGTGATTCAGTGTCTCTATGCTTATCTGCTTTAAATAAATGGTATGATAAAGAGGAAACTATTATGTTTTTATTGGGCTTCTGTTTCATCATATAGATGAAGAATACAGGGATAATTGGACTAGAGGAGTACCTGCTTGAGTTCTATGCAACACCTATCCTATATACATAAATATTCTAATAACAAAGCAGGGGACTTATTTTAGACTGTAGTTCAATATTGTTTTCCTTTTCTATTTCCATCTGCGCAACAAATGACTGCACAGTGGGGTATTTAAACTTTTGGCTAATATAGTTAAATATACTTTTACAAAATTTTGCTGAATGAAACAATTTGACCAGTCCTCATTTATGGAACAATAAATATGCACTCATGTGAGTGGTGTGTGTTTTTATAGACAGATGTGTGTATCTGAGTGTATTATTTACACATATGTGTAAGTTTATTTTTATTTATGTGTATGTGTATTATATACAGCTGTATATATATATATATATATGTACTGTGTATACATATAAGCATCAAACACATATGTATTGTACATACACACATATATATACACTCACATACATACATATATATCTGTGTGAGTATTTCCCCCATAAGTAAAGCTACAATAATTTATGTAATACACAAATAATGGGAAATGTATAAATGGATGTCAGGCTTCCCATGAGACCTTGAAAATCTGCTCTCTAAAAACCTTCTTTTTCAATCTAAACCTGATATATTTTACCTTACCTACAATCCTTAGAGATTGAAGGGATCTCAAGAGATCCCCAACTTGTTCCTTCCATGAAAATGATGTCTCTGAATCTGTGTACTGTTAAACATTATAAAAGTCACTGGGAAGGGTATTTCCCCCCTAGGGAATCTTTGGCTTTTAAAAGAAAAAGGGATAGGATAGAAGAAAATACCTCTGAGGCCTTTTCAAGAGTTGGAATGTTATGACATTCTGTGGGTAAGACATTATTTTTTCTTACGAACCTGAAGTTTATTTTGGAACATCCCCAATTAAAATCTAACAACCAGGGAAGCATGTGAGCACTCAGTTAGGCAAAGTTAGTGTTTTTGGCTGGATTTCAATGATTGTGTCTTTTTGTCAACTGCACATGATCATTTGAAGTGCTCTGATTAGTATAAAAGAGTTGTTTTATACAATCACTCCTTCCAACAATAGCTTGGGAGCTATGACTCTTTTGAAACATGCAGAAGAAAGAGAAACAAAAACATTATTTCTCTTTCTCAATACATAGTGATCCCTATCGCACTCTTTGCCTTTCCATATGTGGTTCCTTAAATATTTTGTCCAAAGTTACAAAACAAATAATAAGTTTCATTGTCAGAATTTGAACCCACGTCTTCTGACAATGTATTAACCAAAATTAAGACAAATTTTCTTTCTAGAATACTTGCTTTCCTTCAAAGTATCCCGCAGGTACTGGATTTTATATCATTCCTGATTGCTTTGTCTTAACATCTTAATATTAAGTATATGTATTTTATATGAGTTAACATATGTGAAGTGTTCCACAAATCTTAATGAACTCTATAAATGCTAGTTAATTTTTATTATATGTGTACTTATCCTTAATAACATATTAAATATTCCACTTTTTTCATTGTACATCAAGTACAGTACTTTGCATTTTAAATTGTGATTTTTTAAAATTTATATCTGGTGGTATGTTGGCAAGATCTGCACTTCTGGTTTAATTTATGTAGGGGGCTCCCAGTGTGAAAGCTGCCTTCAGTGTTGCAAATAAGTTATTTATCTTTTTTAACCTTAAAAGTTTACTTGACACTGAGAAGTTATATGACATATTTATTCATAGCCATGTAGCTACTAAGTTGAATTGGAGGTAGGACAGAGGCCCATATTTTCATAACTTCAACCCATATGCCATAATTTTTCTTGAATATAGTAGAAACATTATTCATATTTCCTGACTGAATTTATCTTCTCCTATAATTTCATTCTTCTTTGATATTACTGCAATGCAATCCCATGAAGATCTTAAGGGACACTGTATATGGGAATTCAGAATCTTTCTATACTGACATTTATGATCTTTATCCTTGAATACTACATTATAATTTGAGCATTCAACATCATTATGGCACAGGAGAAATTCTGGGAATGTAATAACCCTGGGAGAACTTGTTAAAATAAAGTTATTATTAAAATATCATCATTATATAATGTATACTATTTTAGGATACACATCAACTAAGGAAAAGTCAACCTGAATATTGGCAAAATAAGAATAATATCTTGGTCTACTCTTAGCATATTCATTGTCTCATTCCCTTTCTTACTCTCTTCTTAGCATTAGGTGAGATATTTCTACCAACCCTCAGGCAAAGAAATTGAAATTCACCATCCCTGCCATCTTGCCTGACTACTGCTGGAAAGAAGTGCCCTTCAACTGAAATCTGTAACTTCCTCTTAGCTACCACTCTTCCCTGAAGGGAAACATCCCAGAATAGGGTACTCTCAATGTAGTTTCTTTTGAAGTCTTCATCAGATCACAGAATGCCCCGACATTTGCAGCACTGCTGGTAAAGGATATGATGTAATGACAAGAAGTTTTTTTTATGTCATTTCTGTTGATCACAGTCTACTAGCAATGGTGGCAAAAAGAGGGTTGAGAATTTGAGGAAAAGAGCAATTCATTAGTTACTCCCGTATTAGAAGTAACACAATGATAATGCTAGAAACAGAAGTGTCTGATAGAAGATTCAATAAAAGTTCCTGTTTGAGGAATATTTTTTATTTAAAAGTTTGATGTATCAATAATTATATTACTGTCTTATTGCTGTGAGATCAAAGGACCTGAATTCAAATCCTAACTTTGCACTTATTTTTGGTGTGTCCTTAGGCAAAAGATTTAATTACTCAATGCCTTAGTTACTTTATTCGTAAAATGAAAGGCTTCGACTTAATAACTTCTAAGATCCCTTGTAAATCTACTGTATGATACAACGTATCATAGAGGATAAGGTACTTCATTTACCCAGTGCTATCAAGAAGTTTAACTTTCACAAAAAATTTTAATGCAAAGGTTCCTTTTAAAATACACTTTATAGGAGAGTGGAAAGAAATACTTTATCATCAGCTTTATTTGCCTATCAAAAAGCAAAAACAGGTAAATGCAGTTATTCCCCTTTGCTTTCTTAATTTCAAAAGATATTATAGCACTGCAAATGTTTCCTTATTTCTTATCATTACTCAAAGCAAAATTGTTTTGAGAAAGGTACAGCATCAACCTGTGACTATGAGGTTTTGGTGTTTTTTTTTTTCATATGTTATTTAAGCATATTTTTCTTCAGTCTCTGTTCCCTTTTTCCATTCTCACTTTAGTATATTTTTTGTTTAATCCCATTTTATTTTTCCTTTTAACATCTTCCAATCTCTGTAATTTGATCCATTATGCCACATCATACTCACTCTCATTTCCTCTCCAACATTTGCCTCAGAGTGTCATACTTGTCTTCACTGCTGCTGTCTTGAACCAACAGAATATCCTCTCAAACTGCCCTTATAAATTCTGTTATACTACATGTTCTTTAAAGAACCCATCACTATTTTGTTTTTTCGTCTGAAGCAGTACATCTCACCTGCCAACTTCTACGACTTCCCAATTGGGGCATATTGTTTATCTTAAGCCAAATTCTTTGATTGACAGTATGTAATATCATTACTACAAAGGAATAATCTACATTTCATTTGATAATACTTCTGACTACTTAAAGAAGAGCAAAATAGGCCTTGCAATTAGCAATAAGGAAAATATATTCATTGGGGTAGATTTTTATTTGAAAGTAAAAATATTTTATACAAATTTGAAACATTTCCAATTTAAATTGGAAAAACTATTGTTTATACTTCAGTCAGAATAAGGATACTATAAATTCAATCATATTAGAAAAATTATAGTTATATAGTTATACAGTCAATTAGGGATAGCATAACCTCTGCTGGCCAATTCACACCTCCTGCCTATGGGTTTATAAATTTTAGGAGTCAGTCTTAGTTAATTTGACCACTTAAGTAAAGAAAATCCATCATTACAATTATATAACATTTATTGAATAAATAGTTCTCTAATGCAAACTATAGAGAAGACTCTTCATCATTCTTCTCAAGAGCATTTTATTGATATGGTAATGTAGTTTACATTTTAATTTTGTAATAAAAAGGTAATGCCTTAGAAGATAAAGCAGGTATCTTGCATTATATTTGTAAATTCTTCCATGAATAGAACACCCATTAAAATGCTTTTCTTTGTGCAACATGAGAATGATTAATTTTGTATCAAATCATGAACACAGAACTTCCATGCCTGCTGCTGTCAAAGCAAATTCCACATATTCCCAGTCAAAAGTTTAATCCTGTTGAGTGGTAACTGTTGTGCTCCATATCTAATTTGTCTGGAGCTACTGCCATGACTTCAGCATTTATAACTGTTTAAATATAGTTAGTGGAAATCAAAGTCTGGACTTATGGCTGACAGAAATTGCCATTGTACTAATTAAATTACTCCAGACTTCAGAACGACTTGATTTTGTTCAAAGTAAGGGACAAGTAAATGACAAAAGCAGAAAAGAAAACGTTAGTGACTTCTTACCTAGGAGGTGATAATTGTGCAGGAGGCAAATCTGAATATGGAACCTTTTGAGTTTCAGCCTAGAAAAATGAGGACATAGAGAGAATCATTTATAGAATTAAATGTCCTTCTAGGTAATCAAATGCTCCATGTGGATTTTGGTTCTGTTTTAGACAAAATGGATGAAATAATGGAATATATTAACATTGCATTTTAAGTATAAACTTTTTCTTTTCCATCCAAAACATAAGCTGAATTTGTAAATATGTGTTGCCTACTTGCACTTCAGATGAAATTAAGGAAGCTTCATCGGCATATTTTTCCTAGTCAGAAGCTATGGAAGATCTTACAGGAGCTTTACTTCAATGAAATAGCTCAAATTATTTTTCAAATGTTTGGATTCAGCAAAACTCAAGATATATTTCTTTTAAGCATCTTTCACATTAAATTTTAAACCCATATGTATTTCAAAGGAATTTAATCTATATGTTTTGAACTCATTTACACTTAAATGTTTTTAAGTATTCTTTGATGTTTATAAAGTTTCAAGAGTATTGCCTCTGTGTGTGCATACCTTCATTTACATACTTTGTGGTCATTTTCAATAACACAAATCAGAAAATTGAGTATGGATCCTAAAATTTCAAACTGAAGCTTTAAGATATGTTCAATTTAGAAAATTATGATTTATAGTACTCGTCAAATTTAACATTAACTTAAAATAATTTATTGAACCATAGCCTTGAGATTTTAAAAAATCCATTTAAAGCATCAATTTAGCTATTTTAAGACAATGAGTTAAAATACAGTTACAGGCTCTGATTATGTAATTTTCGATGAAACTTTAAACCTACAGTGACATATTACATTTAGACATTTTTTCTCATTCTCTCTCAAGTAATTTGCAAATGTTAAATCTAAAATAGACTCTGTTACACAGTATGTCATTTAGATGCTGGCAAAAGATTGATAGTAACTTCCTGCGAAAGTCTGAGAAAAGTGTAGGAACTTTCACTTGATACCTGGACAAAAAGGTGAAGAATGAAGAAAGGGATACAATTAATAGTGTGCACCACAGTCTGAGGGAAGGCATAAATTATATAATCAGAGGTATATGATCTCACATAAATGAATAAGAGAGGTATATTATCTTCTTCTTTCTCTTCTGTAAATGAGCCAGGAACTGGTCAGGCATGCACCTCATTTGTCCTTCTTTCACTAACATATTTGTCTTTTCTTAAATCAAATGAATGATCAATAGGATGTAGCTATGGGTATATTGACCCAGTTCTTTTTCAGGCTACTCACGAAATAAACTTCACCGATATCTTCGCTGTAAATAATTCCTGTTTAAAGTAATACCACTGTAGGTGATGATCTATCATATCCTCACATACACAATCAGGTTATTAAAAACTGATTTTTAATGGGAACTGCCATACCGCTGAAAAACCAATTCTTTCTAACTTATTAAAACTTCACTATGAAAGAAAACGATGTGTCCTCTTATTAAAGTCATCCCCAAATGGCTGCAGAACTACATTTTTCATGCCATGCTGAATGTTATCCTAGAGTTGTGATTTGTGTAATGTAGCGATATAACAGTCCTGAGCCTTGAGATTGAGATCAGATGTGGTGAGCTGAAAGTCTTGTGCCTATGGAATATCTTTTCTGCAATGTCAGAATTCTGCAATGTCAGAATTCTGAATCTGAAAAAAAAATTATTTTGTTTCTTATCTTTCCATGTGGAAAAACTCAAATTAGGATCAGATCCAATCATGGAGCTATCAAGAACAGCTAAAAGGTGTAAAAGTGCTATCAGCTGAAAAGCTGACAATACTGTATCCTTTTGATGATCTCAGAATCTAATATTCAAATGTCTCTTTTTGGTTTGCTGACTTTTTCTTCTGATTAGAATGAAAAATCTGTGACATGTTTGCTATATTTTCTGCCTTTGTTTATAAAACATACCCTGTCCTAAATGGAGTATAGATGGAACTCCTTGGAAGTCACAAGTTTTATTTACCATTGGATGTCCTAATTAATTCTAAACATATGATAATCAAAGCTAGAATTCTCATTATAATTGAATTTTTAATTGAACTAGAAATTCTTAAAAATACGTGCAATTTTCTGTTGAGTTTGTCAAGAATGCCAATAAAGTATCACATATGAGCAAAGGTAGACATGTTTTGAGCCAAGATAGGAATATATTCACTCCCTTCTATTCAACCTCACTAAATGTAATGGAGATACTTGTGAGTATAGAGATCAGCTAGACTCTTAGGACCATATATTTCAAGTTAAAGATACTTTAGAACAGTTCTCAACTTGGGTTGAATAGAACAAGGCATCTGTCAACAAATTTCCATGAAACTTGGTTACGGAAGAAAATACATATTTATTTTCATTAACCACTAACTGAAATTTAGCATTTCCTTCAATTACAGATGTAGGCAATAAACCTCAGTATTATCAGATTTTACAAATTACCAAAGGAATTCATGACACCAAAAGGTTAATAACCTCTGCCTTAGAGATATAACCCAATATTCTAATTTTGTAGATGGGGAAAGTGAAGTCTAGGCCTCACTGTTAGTACCTATCAAAGTTAGAATTCAAACACATGGCAACTACTTACAAATATGATGTTTTTTCACTTTACCTATCACTGAGTTAATTACAGCCTGAGTAATGATTGATAGTAAGTTATCAAAAAGGGTTTCTGAAATATTTAGTTCTTTAGATTAGTATGTTCCCTTAGAGAAGAAAAATACTTTGAAGTGTCACTGAATACTGGGGATATATATGGAACCTGGACTGTGAAAAGAAGTAGAATAATTGCTCTACCTATGGGAGTATTAAGTTCCCATGACTTTCTTGAGTTGTACATATTTTCTATGTGGATGAAATGAATCTGTTTGGATTATAAACTTTCACAATATGTCTCCAATCTATGTTATCTGTCTTACTTGACATTGCTTCCCCTAACATACTCTACATTCTTCTCTCTATATATAGCATATCACCTCCATTGCTGAACACATTTCCTATACCTGGAATATCTACTCTACTCCACTCTGCCATTTAGCATCCTTGTCTTTCTTCACCTCATTTTCCCCTTCTGAGAGCCTAATCTTCTCACTTGTTAGTGTTATCCTTCTTTGCCCTTTCTTGGATATTCTTCTTATTTACTTTGCTTAAGCTTTGTATTATATGAAAAGAGAGAGAATGGTAGAATGAATAGAGTGTTAGCTTCTGAACAAGAAAGACAAAGCACATATTTACTGTGACCCTGGTCAAGTGTCTTTACCAATTAGTGCACTGAAAAATTCATCAAGATTAAAATGGGCCAACTTGCATTGGTAGTGGCAATATCCTCAATCATGGAGTTTCCTGCCCTAATTAAATCACAGGTCTGGTACATACTTCTACAGTTTATATGTATGTAACAAGTTTAGGCAGCTAGATGGCACTATGAATAATGCAATGGATTTAAACTTAAGATGATCTGAGTTTGAATTTGACCTCAGACACTTAGGAGTTGTATGACTCTGGGAAAGGCACTTTATTTTTGTTCCCCTTAGTTTCTTAATCTTTAAAATGGAAATAATAGCACCTATCTACCAGAATTGCTTTAAGGATCAAATGAAGTAAGTGCTATATAAATACTAAGCACTTATCATCATCATCATCATCATCATCATCATCCCCACAAAAGAATGGAAAATTCTTGAGGTCAGTGACTATTTCATTTTTGTCTCTGTATCTTCAAAATCTAGAATGTAGCCTAGAACATAATAGACCCAAAATACAATGCTTGTTGACTTCTTTGAATAAAGTGCTAAAGAAATAAGCCCTGTTTGTCTATACTCTAGGAGAATGGATATGTCTGGAGAATAGGAGCAAAACACTTTTGTTAGCTAGAAAATATTGACTAGATGAGCCATTGTTCTTTTTGTGGTTTGCAGAAATGAACTAGGAACACATAATCTCCAAGTGAGCACTGGAAGGTGATAATGGGAAATAAGATCCTATAGTAGTTTTCCCTTCAGTGGAAAGTTGAGACATGAAATAGTTTATCTATTTTAGCATTTTAGGGCAAGATTCTATGGTTACTTAGGCATTGTCTTTCTGGCTCATTCCCCCAGACTGAGACACCATCGTATAGTGGATAGAACACTGTATTTGGCATAGTTTCAAGTCCCAAATCGGCTATTTATGACTTATGCCTTGAGAATGTCATTCAACCTCCTTGAGGCTCAGTTTTGTCTTCTATAAAATGAGATTATAATAAATGATCTCAAATGTTGACTAACTGAGCCATTGTCTTTTATTGTACTTCATGGCAATCTCTATCTCTAAGTCTGGAGAATCTCAGAGATTTCCAAGACCAAATGAATGCTTCTCTCTACAACATGAGTATATGAGACTGGAGGCCAAAATGCCCCCCAGAATTTAGCTAGTGTGTTGTGAGACAATCTTTCAATCTGTCACTATGATAGTCAGTACAATTTTCATTGAGCCTTAACTCTATTAAATCCTTCTGTCCCATAACTTATTTCCTTTAATTGAATAAACATGTTCCACCTGATGCACACTAGAGGAATAGGCACATTGCTTCATATCATTGCAAAATCCCATTTATTTTGACTCTTGTCATTTGAAACTTCTGAGTATTGTTTTCACCTATTAGACTTTGAATTCTTCAGGGAATACTTTTAGGCAGAAGCCAAACTTCTGATCTCTATACCTCAACAGAGAATAAGGAGCCTCAAACTGCATGTCCAAAATCTTGAATATCTGCTCATCAAATGCCATTTATATTAAGAAACAAAATAAACAACAGACAGAACCATTCATCTCAGTGGATAGCAACCCAGAATCAAAAGAATTATAAAAATTACCATAGCAAATAATTCAGGATATTATTGAACGCTTTCCCTGACAATGAGGTACCTCAATGAAATAGAAAGGAAAGAGAGAGAGAGAGAGAGAGAGAGAGAGAGAGAGACAGAGACAGAGAGAGACACAGAGAGAGAGACAGAGACAGAGAGAGACAGACAGAGACAGAGAGAGAGAGAGACAGAGAGAGAGAGAGACAGACAGACAGAGAGACAGAGAGAGAGAGAGAGAGAGAGAGAGAGAGAGAGAGAGAGAGAAAAGGAAGAGAAAGAGGAAGAACCTGATCTCATCTGAAGGGAAATTCCCCAGGATCTATTGCAGTAAAGTGGAAATAAGGAAATGATCATGGAGTCTACTACTCTACATATCTGATCCTCCCATAGTCATTCTCTCCCTGCAGGGACCTTGACCTGAAAAAAACCTGAAAACTCATATAACCTCTCTCAGAGTTGGAAGGCATAAAATTAAGGATGTCTCCTTTCCTGAACTGCTGTCAATTCAACCTTTCACACAATCTCTGAAAATTCAGTAATCATTCACTTGAGACCTGGGTTACGCTTAAATTGTCTCTCCTTGATCTGTTTGCAGGTCAGCTATTTTTATATGAGATACTAGATTTATATGAGATACTAGATTCCTTCTATTTTTCAAATCTTTTAACTTTTAACTTTCTTTTACTATTTGATGTTGTTTAATTGAACCATGTTTTAATTTTCATTCTAATTTTCTGATGCTTTACAAAGTTTTTTACATACTTTGCCAAGCTGATAACTTACTTCCCAAGTAGTTCATCTACAGCCTTCATTTCTTTTACTTTTTCTCTCATTTTGTTTATAATAACAGTTTGTATTTTTTCAAACACATCATGCCTTCTAGATATTCTATTTGAATGTCATTGGTAAGTTTTTACTTTTCTTCAGAGTTTCCAAAAAAATATCTTTTTAAAGGTGTTTTAGAATTATTCTCCTCCTCAGGGTTTGTATCTTGGACAATTGAATGACTCAGTAGATAGAGTGCCAGACCTGGAGTCATGAAGATGTGAGTTCAAATTGGGCTTCATGTACTTACTAGTTGTGTGATTTCAGGAAAGTAGCTTAACCTGTTTGCCTCCATTTCCTAATCTATAAAATGGGGTTAATAATAACTTCCCAGAGTTGATATGAGAATAAAATGAGATATTTATAAAAGCAATTTGAAAACCATAAAATGTTATATAAATACTGGCATTTATTGCTATTATTATTGCAAATGGCTTCATAATAGCTTTTCATATTTTTATTTGGTCATTTGCCCAGAGAATTCTTCTGATAAACCCCAACAATATTCACTTAGTGGGGAGTTCTTTGGGATTGTTTACCATCTCAGTCTTCTAGGAGACTACCACTTACTCTGCTTTTCTGGGTTGGGGATAAAATCCACTATCTAGGCTGGATACTACTCCCTGGGCACCATGGGCATTAAATCTGATTGATCTGAGTGCATATATCAGTCGCAAGCTGCTGGCATGGGCTAGAATAGCATCCAAGATGAGCTCTGGAAGTCTGTCTTCAGCTTGTTCCAACTCAATGGAAGTCTTGAACCAGGTATACATTTTGGTTTTGGTTTTTAGCAAAAGTGAAAGTGGGTGTGTGTAAGCAGGTGGCTTACTTATAATCTGCACACAGAGAAGATGGATAAAAGGGGAAGACCTTGCATATCACTCTCAAGGGAATCGAGTGGACCAGTCCAGGGGAATTGTCACTCTTTCTAAAGAAACTGTCTTTCTCTTTGCCAGTAAGACAGGATTCCCAGACCTGGAATGAAGACTTTTAAAGGAAGTATTTAAGGCAAGTCCACGGATATTGACAACCAGAATGCACTCACGCACGCGCACACACACACACACACACATACACATTTGCCAAGTGATGGCAAAGGTAGAGGATTTTTTCTATCTTGTCTTAAGACTGAGTCCCTGTGCCATAGAATTAGCTTGCTCTTCTGAATAAGAGTCCTAGTTTTCTGGAAAGTGGTCTCCACCTGAAGGACCCCTCACTTTTGCCTTGGACAAGAGGCTCAATTGTCACCTCTGTGTGTACCTACACTTCTTGTCTAGGTCATTGTTATGTGCCTTGGGTCAGTGATTTCTGGCTCATCCTGGTTCTACAATCTCTTCACTGTTCACTTGTTTGTAGGTAGCATTTTTGATTTTGGGCTGGAAACATGAACCACTATAGTTCTCTATTTTTCATTAGGTGCTAAGTCCTGTAGTCTTTTTAGATAATTCTTGGAGTAGTTGTGAGTATGGGAATTTGGCTATACTCTTTTCTCCTAAGGAGAGAAGTGACCAGATCTCTGGGCCTGGAGTTGGGAAGACCTGAGTTCAAACTCAGTCTAAAATGAAAACTGTATGATATGACCTTAGGCAAGTTATTAAACTTGTATGCCTCAGTTCCCTCATTTTAAAGTGTTCATAATAATAGCAACTCCTCACAGAGTTATTATGAAGATCTAATGAGATAATATTTATAAAGTACTTAGGAAAGTGCCTGGTGCATTAAAGGCACTTAATAAATGCTTATTCCTTTCCTCCTTGAATTTCAAATGTGGTGTTCCACTGACCTCTGTTATGAAAATACATCATTATAAGGATACTATTCCTTTTTTCTTCCATTCATTTCTCTTTCCTTTTTGCTTCTATTTTCATATAAAATATTGTTTGCATGATCTGAGTTAACTGAATATTAAACCAGGTTTTGCATAGAAATAGATTTCCTTTTACTGGTTTTCTTTGCGTGTGAAGTGCAATTAAATGTTTGCTATCCTCCTCTGTAATGTTTTGCAAATGGATTTATAAATGATGTTTGCCTTTGACTGCCATGTCTGTCTCTCTACCTATCAAGAAGATAAATCATCTGTTGATAGAGGTAGTTTTTGAACTCTTTTGCTCTCTTAATTGTGGAGATAACTTTCCATCAATTAAATGTACTTAGAAAATGATAATAGGATCAATGTCTTTTCCTGTATCCACGTTCTCATTTTTAGCGTTAATAGCTCATTTGAATAAATTAAAATAGATCAGTTCTAATTGTACCGAGTATTTCTTCATCTTTATTCTTTCTCCTAATTTTAGGTTGATTTTGTTATTTTTTTGCTAAGTAATCATTCTATGTTCTAATTGCACAAAGAAAATTAATTTTGAAATATTTTCAATCAATAAATCAATATTTATTAAGTATCTACTATGTAACAAGCTCTGATCACTGAGTTTACAAAGACATAAATAAATCAGCCTCTGCCCTCAATGAGTTTATTTTCTAATGGGGAGATAATATGTGCCCACGAAAGTGTATGAAAAAAAAAACATATCTAATGCAGAGTTACTTTGTGAGCAGAAGGTACTTACAGTTAGGCGGGCCAGAAAAGGCCTCGTGCAGAAGTTAGTGCTTAAGAGAGTGGCAGAATGAATCAGAAATTCCAAGAGGTAATTACAGAAAACATCCCCGACACAAGGAACAACCAGAGGAAAGACAGATGTTAGATGAAATGTTATATACTTGAAACTGTAAACTATAAACTATAAGCTCACTTTAGCTGGACTGTAGAATATATGTGGAGTGGAATAATGTATTGTAATGTTGGAAAGAAAGGAATGAATCAGTCTGAGAAGAGTTTTAATGTCAAATTTGTTTCTATTTCTTCCCAGAGATAATAGAAAGCTCCTTGGAATTTATTGAATAAGACAATTATATGATCAAAACTGGGCTTTCAGAAAATCACTTTGGTAACTTTGTGAAGTTTGGGTAGGAATGGGGAGAGACATGAGGCAGATGACCAGTTAGGAGGTCCCCACCATGGCAACTAGTCATTTCCTGTAGAGAAATTTTAAAAAAAGTCAATTTCATCTTCTTTTTTATTTTATTTTTTTCTTCTTATTTTATTTATATACATTTTTTTTATTTTTTTCATTTTATTTTCTTTTTCATTTTTAACACAGTTCATATCACATAAAGCAGTTCCAACTTTTGGTCAGGTGATACTTCCTCTTAAAGCATTTACAATATAGACCACAAAAGATTTTTTTTCTTTAAACATTAACCAACCGAGACACAAATAATATTTATGTATGCTAACTTCAGAAGCCCTTGATCTAATTGTCTCCACAGTACTACTAAGAATTAAAGGACCCTAATTTATTGTTGTTGGTCTAAAGTCCTACGCCTAATAGCTTAATTTTAGAGTTAACCTCACAGGTTCCCCTACCAACTATTTATAATTTAATAGATCTGGTATTAAGCTTAGAAACCTTTTGACTATAGGAAATTGTCACTAAGAGTAGGGACATTGCAGGGAACCAATATCTTTCCCAACTGCATGCCAATTCTAGGTAAGAGTAGACTGTCAACTTGCAATCAGTCAGGCTTAAAGTCTGCCAGGTGTCAGTGGGGAATTTGAGTCAGGAGCCCAGGCTGAACAGCTGCTCTCCCACCCTTCCCATGAGATCACCTTTTTCAGTTCATAACAGCATCTCACAGGCTTACTGGCATCATGGGTTGGACGGTCAGACCGCCATTCTTGCTATCCATTCCTGGAGTTAGACTCAAAAGAACAGTCACTTAATAGTCCCATAGCATCTTAAAATAGAAAGTTCCAATAACCAGGTTTCAAATATGACTATAATTTCACTTTGGCTAAGGAACATCTTTTGAGGCAAGTCTTCAGTGATTTACATGATTTTCTACACAAGTTCTGATTCCTGATTAAATAGCAGTAATAAAAGCAAATTTATCATTAAAATCTTTACTTTTCCATCAATGCCAAATTTCACCTGAGGTTACCTGCTTCTAGGAAATCTAGACTAAAATTCTTTTCCCCAAACTAAAGATGTCTTTGATTTGCTCTCAGTAATTAATTCATTCAATTGTTTTAATATTAATTGCTTTTACATCACTACATAACACGTCCAATTTTTCTCCCCATCAGTTCCCACCCCCCACCCTTTAAGACCTTACATTCTGATTACTCCTTCCCTCAATGTACCCTCCCTTCTATTACACCCCACCCCTCCCTTATGCCCATTTACTTTCTTTTCTTGTAGGGCAAGATAATTTTCTACACCACCTTCCCTCTATTTCGTATTTCCCTGTTATATTCAACAAAAACTCTCAACATTCATTACTAATACATTGAATTCCAACTTCTCTCCCTCCATCCCTCCCTACCCATCTCCACTGAGAAGGCAAGTAATACAATGCAGAATAAATATGTGTCATTTGGCAAAAGGCTTCCATAATTATCATGTTGTGTAATACTAACTATATTACCCTTTATTCTACTCTATTCCCCCTTATTTTTTATTCCCTCATTTGACCTTGTCCCTTCCCAAAAGTGTTAATTGCTAGTTAGTCCTTTCTCTCATTTTCCCTCCCTTCTATCATTACCCTCAACACACCTGTTGCCTCCTCCCCTACTTTCTTGTGGTGTAAGATAGATTTTCATATCAAATTTTGTGAGCATATTTCCTCCTTCAGCCATATGTGGAGAGAATAGCTTCATTTTCCCCTCTCCCCTTTTCCCCTTTCTTCTCCATTGAACAAGAATTTTCTTTTCTCTTTTATGAGTTATTGCCTGCCCCCTTCCATTTCCCCCTTTCTCCTCCCATTATTTTCCTAACTCATCCCTTAATTTTTATTTTATTTTATTTTTGTATGTTTTTGGATATCATCTCTTCTAATTCAACACAACCTGTACTCTCACATACATATATGTATATGGGTGTGTTTACATACATTCCCTCCACCTACCCAAATACTGAGAAAAGATTCAAAAGTTATAAATGTTTTCTTTCCGTGTAAGAATGTAAACAGTTTAGCTTTAGAAAGATATTTTGTGATTTCTTTTTCTTGTTTACCTTTTCATGCTTCTCTTAATTCTTGTGTTGGAAAGTTAAATTTTCTTTTCAGCTCTGGTCTTTTCCTCAATATGGATGCTTCATAGTCTTCTATATCATTGAATGACCATTTATTACCTTGAAGTATTATATTCAGCTTTTCTGGGTAGATGATTCTTGGTTTTAATCTCAGTTCCTTTGACATCTGGAATACCCTATCGCATGCCCTTCAGTCTCTTAATGTTGAAGCTGCCAGATCCTATGTTATCCTGATTGTATTTCCACAATACTTGAATTGTTTCTTTCTAGCTGCTTGCAGTATTTTCTCCTTGATCTGGGAACTTGGAAGTTCGGCCACAATATTCCCAGGAGTTTATCTGTTCGAATCTCTTTCAGGAGGTGATTGGTGGATTCTTTCAATATTTATTTTGTCCTCTGGTTCTAGAATAACAGGGCAATTTCCCTTGATAATTTCATAGAAGATGATGTCTAGGCTCTTTTTTTGATCATGGCTTTCAGGTAGTTCCATAATGTTTAAACTGTCTCTCCTGGATCTATTTTCCAGGTCAGTTGTTTTCCCCATGAGATATTTCATATTATCTTCCATTTTTTCATTCTTTTGGTTTTGTTTTTTAACTGCTTGGTTTAGCTCATGGTTATTCCTTTTCCTGAACCCAATTCTCTTTTTCAATGAATTATTTTGTTCAGTGAGCTTTTGAACTTTCTCTTCCGTTTAGCTAATTCTGCTGTTTAAAGCCTCCTTCTCCTCATTTGCTTTTTGGATCTCTTTTTCCAATTAGGTTAGCCTACTTTTAAAAGTATTATTTTTCTCAGCATTTTTTGGTTCTCATTTAGTAAGCTTTTCAAGGTCTTCCATTGCCTGAGGCCAGTTTAACATCGCTTTGGACGCCCTGGAGGCAGGGGCCTTGACTTCCTCCGAAAGTATCCCTTGTTCTTCCTCATTTAAAAGGAGAAGAGGAGACACCTGTTCACCCAAAAAGTAACCTTCTATCATCTTGGTTTTTTCCCCAATTTGGGGGGCATTTTCCCAGTCAGTTACTTCTCTTCTGAATTTCCTCTCCACAACCACCTCGCTTCCAGTTCTGCCAAGCCAGCACTGAGAACTAAGATTTAGATGAGTTATTCCAATCCCCCCAGGGCTTTAGGCAGGGGCAGAACTGCTATTTAGTGTGAGATTAAGATCAGCTGCTCAGGTGGAGACAGGAAAAGTTCCTTCCAGAGTTTTAAGATGAGGCCTTCAACAATGGATTGGGCTGCTGTTTGCCTTGGGAGCCCCCATCCACTTCTGCCTCTGCTGCTGTCACCTGAGGAGGCCTGAGATAAGGGTTCATCCTGCTCCCTTCTTGGCCAGCAGAAAAAAAACCCTCTCACTGACCCCTAGCACCTGTGGGTTGAGGGATCTGCACTGCTCCTGGAGATTCTGTCCCTGAAGCCTGCTTGGTCCTGTTCCTCCCGGTGCTGCTCAGCTAAGTTTGGACTGGGCTCTGCTCCACGTCTGGTGGGACAGACCTTTCCTGTTGGTCTTTAAGGTCATTCTGGGCTAGAAATATCCTCAACTCTGCTGTTTTGTGGGTTCTGTTGCTCTATAATTTGTTGACAGGCCTTCTTTACAGGTATTTTATGGAATGGGGGAAGAGCTAGTGTATATGTGTCTTTCTACTCTGCTAACTTGGCTCCACCCTCCAAACTCATCACCTTTATTTTCTATATGTTTGTTTAATGTGTGCCATTTCAAACCTTATGATTATCTTTTTGAAAAAAATGATATGGTGGCAGAGCCAAAATGGCAGAGTAGAAAGTCACAAAAATGTAGGGTCTCCCCACACAGCCCATCAAATACCTGTACAGAGGGACTCTCAACAAATTCTGGAGCAGAAGTGGAGAATAAAAGAGTGGAGGAGATTTTCAGCCCAGCATGACCTGAAAGGCCCACGGGAGACATCAGTTGACTGTTACACCAGAGACAGAGTATAGCCTAGCTTTGGCTGCACTGCGCAGATTGCAAACAGCCCTTGGGAGGAGAATCTCCAGTCACGGAATCCCCAGACCCAATAGGAGTGTGTTCTCAGATCCCTCAATCAACAGGCGCCAAAGGTCAGTGACATGGTTTTTTCAGCTGGCCAGGAAGGGAGAAGGAATTTCCCATACCTCCAGCAGCAAGCAGCAGTCACAGAGGCCACATTGGGCTGGCAGGATCAGTTCTCACAGTAGCCCCTAAAGCAGCCTGAGACCATTGCTGGATTGTAAAATCCCCTGGGGGCACTGAGGGAGCTGGTCTTTGTGTTGAACTGAATGGTGGCCCTGCCCCCAGAGCTTGACTAAATTCCATCCCTCCAGTGCTAGGTTGGAGGAAGTGGAGGTCAGGTGCCTGTGGAGAGGAAAGGCTGCTAAGATTCTGGGGGAAAAATCCTTCCGTGTGCCCAGACCAGTACACACTTGACTGTGCCACCTTGGAGGAACTGATATCTTACAGGTCCCCAGGGTATACCCTACTCTTGACAAAGGACCCAAACGTCAAGTAACTGGTTAGGAAAATGCCCAAAAAAAGGAAAAAAATAAGAGCATAGAAGGTTACTTTCTTGGTGAACAGATATCTCCTCCCACCTTTTCGGGTGAGGAAGAACAATGCTTACCATCAGTAAAAGACATAAAAGTCAAGGCTTCTGTATCCCAAACATCCAAAACAAATATTCAGTAGGCTCAGGCCATGGAAGAGCTCAAAAAGGAATTTGCAAATCAAGTTAGGGGGGTGGAGGAAAAACTGGGAAGAGAAATGAGAGAGATGCAAGAAAAGCATGAAAAGCAGGTCAAAACCTTAATAAATGAGACCCCCAAAAATGCTGAAGAAAATAACACCTTTAAAAATAGGCTAACTCAATTGGCAAAAGAGGTTCAAAAACCCAATGAGGAGAAGAATACTTTCAAGAGTAGAATTAGCCAAATGGAAAAGGAGGTTCAAAAGCTCACTGAAGAAAATAGTTCTTTCAAAATAAGAATGGAGCAGATTAAGGCTAATGACTTTCTGAGAAACCAAGAAATCACAAAACAAAACCAAAGGAATGAAAAAAAGGAAGAAAATGTGAAATATCTCATTGGAAAAACAACTGACCTGGAAAATAGATCCAGGAGAGACAATTTAAAAATTATGGGAGTACCTGAAAGCCATGATCAAAAAAAGAGCCTAGACATCATCTTTCATGAAATTATCAAGGAAAACTGCCCTGATATTCCAGAATCAGAGGGCAAAATAAATATTGAAAGAATCCAATATCACCTCCTGAAAGACTTTCAAAAATAGAAACTCCTAGGAACATTGTGACCAGATTCCAAAGTTCCCAGGTCAAGGAGAAAATATTGCAAACAGCTAGAAAGAAACAATTCAAGGATTGTGGAAATACAATCAGGATAACACAAGATCTAGCAGCTTCTACATTAAAGGATTGAAGGGTGTCGAATATGATATTTCAGAAGTCAAAGGAAGTAGGAATAAAACCAAGAATATAGGGGAAAAAATGGTCTTTCAATGAAATAGAGGACTTACAAGCATTCCTGATGAAAAGACCAGAGCTGAAAAGAAAATTTGACTTTCCAACACAAGAATCAAGAGAAGCATGAAAAGGTAAACAGCAAAAAGAAATCATAAGGGATTTACTAAAGTTGAACTATTTGCATTCTTATATGGAAAGACAATCCTGTAACTCTTGAAACTTTTTTCAGTATCTGACTAGTCGGTGGGATTACACACACATGCACACGCACACATACGCATGCACACATGCGTGCCCACACAGAGAGCACAGGGTAAATTGAATAGGATGGGATCATATATAAAAAATGAAATTAAGGGGTGATAGAGAAATATATTGGGAGAAGAAAAGGGAGAAATGGAATGGGGCAAATTTTCTCTCATAAAAGAGGCTAGTAAAAGACGTTTCTGTGGAGGGAAAAAGAGGGGAGGTGAGAGAAAAACATGAAGTTTACTCTTATCACATTTGACTAAAGGAAGGAATAAAATACACACTCATTTTGGTATGAAAACCTATATTACAATACAGGAAAGTGGAAAAGAAGGGGATAATCAGGGTGAGGGGGATGATGGAAGAGAGGGCAGTGGAAGGGGGAAGCAATCTGAAGTCAACACTCTTGGGGAAGGACAGGATCAAAAGAGAAAATAGAAACAATCGAGGGTAGGATAGCATGAAGGGAAATATAGTTAGTCTTACACAACACAACTATTACGGAAGTCATTTGCAAAACTACACAGATATAGCCTGTATTGAATTGCTTGCCTTCCCAAAGGGAATGGGTGGGTAGGGAAGGATGAATAGAAGTTGGAAGTCAAAATTTTAGGAACAACTGTTGAGTATTGTTCTTGCCACTAGGCAATAAGAAATGCAGGTAATGGGGTATAGAAAATTATCTGGCCCTACAGAACAAAAGAGAAGATGGGGATAAGGGAAGGGAAGGCTGTTAGAAGAGAGGGCAGATTGTTGATAGGGGCAATTAGAATGCTCAGCATTTTGGGGTGGGGGAGGGGTAAAATGGGGAGAAAATTTGGAACCCAAAAATGTTGTGGAAATGAATGTTGAGAAGTTAAATAAATCAATTTAAAACATAATATGTACTTTAACCGCATTAGGTTTTCTTGTCGTCTGTAAGCCTTGACTTCTTTCATTTCATTATGCTGAGCAAATTTCCCTACATTAGTCACCTTTCTTACCAGTCCTTAACCTCACATCAAATTTGTGCAAATGTATGCATATATGAACTTGTTTTAAAAGCACTGAAAGCTTTTTTTAAAATATAAATTCCTTTATTTCATAATCTTCTACAACAATGAATTGACAAAAATTGATTTCATAGCTTGCGATCATTATGGGTTTTAGAAGACAAAATGAGTAAGTGTATTTTTGTCTTTGGAATTTCTTTAGTTCAGTGCTTTTTATCTTTCCTTGGCTGATTTCCTCTCTTTAAAACATTTATTATTTATTTAATTTTCTCTCTTAAAAAATTATTATTTATTTAATTTAGCATTTTTTAAATTGAATTCATAATTCCCTCCTTCCCTCCCAACTCTTTACCACCTATTGAAAAGACAAGTAATATATCAATTATACATATAAATCATGCAAAGTATATTTACATATTAGCCACATCTCAAAAAAAACAACAACAACAACAAGAAAACTAAAGGAAGAAAATTAAGCATCAGTTTTCACTCAGAGTTTATCAGTTCTCTCTCTGGAGGGCAATAGTATTTTTTAAATAATAAGAGTTTTAGAATTTTCTTGGATTTTTGTATTAGAATAGCTAAGTCTTTCACAGTTGTTTCTACAGCGATATTGCTTTTACTAAGTACAATGGTCTCTTCATTATGTTCACTTCACTTTACATAATTTTGTATAAGTTTCTGCATCTTTTTTTCCCTGAAGTCACATCCCTCCATAATTTCTGATAACACACTCCTTCAAATTCATATGCCATAACTTGTCCAGTAATACATCAAATGTTGAACAGCTCCTTCATTTCCAATTGTTTGCCACCATAAAAATAGATCATATATATGCATACATATATGTGTATATACACACACATACATACACATACACACGTGTATATGTCTGTGTATGTGTGCATGAATATACATGCATACATACATTTATGCATCTAGTACATATAAATACTTATGACTTTTCTTTGATTTCTTTGCAGTACATACCTATGAGTTATATTGCTGACCCAAATAGTTGAGTCAGTTTTATAGCCCTTTGGACATATTTCCAAATCATAATCCAGAATGGTTGGACCAATTCACAACTCTACCAGAAGTTCATTATTGTAACCTATTTTCCTTAATCCTCATAAACATTTGTCTTTTTTTGATAGGTGTGATGTGTGCAGCTAGGTGATGCAGTGGATAGAGCACCAGTGCATGAGTCAGCAGAACCTGAGTTCAAATCTCACCTCAGGCACTTGACCTTCACTAGTTGTATGACCTTGGGCAAGTCACTTAACCCCAATTGCCTCATCCTGGATCATCCCCAGTCATTCTGATGAATATTCACTGGATTCAGATGGTTCTGGAGGAGAAGTGAGACTGATGACTTGCATAGCCGTCACTCAAAGTGAAGCGCAAGTCATGTCATTATTTCTCTCATGATATGGTCTTCTTCAGCAATGAAGGACGAACACACAAATGTGAGGTAGCGTTTCATAGTTGTTGTTATTTGCATTTCTCTAATCAATGGTGAACTAGGGCATTTTATCATATGACTGTAGATAATTTTGATTATTTCTTCTGAAAACTTCTTGTTAATATCCTATAATCATTTACCACGAGGTAATGGCTCTTATTTTTGAAATTTTGAATGATTCCACTATGCGCGTGCACACACACACACGTATGTATGTATGTATGTATGTATATAATTATATATCAGAAATGAGGACATTATCAGCAAAAAACTACTTATTCATGTTTTGATATTACTTTGTCTATGGCATATTTTAACAAAATGTAGTTTCCCTGATTATCCTCAATTATAGGTATTTCTGTTTTTGCTTTTTCTAAGACCATTACAGATACCCCCAACTTTGTTTTACTTAAGCTGAATCAAAACAGTGTCTCTTTGGACCCCTTATTTGAACTCCATGTTAAGTCTTTCTATTTCAAACATGTCTGTTGTAAACAACATATTGTGGGATTTTGTTCTCTCATTCTTCTATCTGCTTCCATTTCATGGGTGAGTTCATTCCATCTACGTTCAAAGATGTGATTAGTAACCATGTATTTTCCTTCATCCTATTTTTTTCTGTGTATCTTTCTTACTTTTATTTTTGTCATTTAACTCTTCAAAAGTCTGTTTTGTTTCCAACCACTTCTTCTCCTCATGAACCTTCCCTTTTATCTACCCTGCTTTCTCCTAAACCTTGTGTTTTGGTCTTCTTGCCCACTCTAGTAGCTTTTTATGATCGTTTGTTCTTTTTGATTGGCTCTTTTTTCTAGGGTATTTATTGACTTTAAGATTTATGTTAAAGTCAAGCTCTGTTTATCTGAGAGGCACTGTGCTAATCCATGTTTTTCATGATGTTTTTTTCACAGCTTCTCCTAACATCTGCATGTTTTTGGTGCTTCCAAGATAGTATGATTCAAGAAGAGGTGTGGTCACCATTCTTGTCTGCATCTTGGGTTTTACCCAATAAAGGCCCCTGATAGCCTCCAGGTGCAAGCCCTAGAGCTCCTCTTGAAGGCCTTGGAATTAAAACTAGGTACCTTCATTGTCTTCAGCTACAAGTGGTAGTGTTTCTCTCTGCCTTGAAGCCACGACCAAGGCCCATATTCCCCTGGTGACCAACCAGAATCATGCCTCTCCATATGATAACAGAAACCTGGAACTATGTCCCAGAATTTCATATAAGCAGTAGAGTTACCAATTAGCACCTATTGCACTCAGCATCAGCATCAGCAAAAGGTTCCCTTATCAGCTTTCTGATTAATTGTCTCATTTCCTTACCATTTCGTGACTGAGAGCTCCTGAAGCTGCCATTTCTGCTGCTGTTGCTGCAACTCTCAGGGCAGACTCCAACGTGTGTGCTGCAGGTTGACCCTTAACCCAAAGTAACAGATATGTCTTGCTGACCTCCTACGTTATTTTAGGAAAGAGATATCACATTCTAGTCTTTTGCTTGCTGTGCTGCCCCAAATTTTATTTGAAGTGTTAGGTTATTTAGAGAGGAAAATTGGGAAAGTTCAACTGAATGCCTGCCCTGTCTCTGCCATCTTATCTCCACTCATGACAAATATTACTTTGAAGTGCTACATCTTGTTGCCTTTGAATACAACATGAAAACAACTCCAGTAGCTCAGATATTTCTGTGGGCTGTCACCATTTAGATATGAATCTCCTTATGTCTTCCTTTAAACTTTTTAAAAAGAAAGTATATTCATGTGTCTAAGGTCTTCTGATACTCTATCAACATGTTTTCCACTGAAGAAGCTTATATTTAGAGTATTGAGTTAAATTAATACATAAATATATGTATTTATATAAATATTAACATTTTAAGTTTCTAAGCATACCTTCCTCTCTTTTCTAGCATTTTAATGATTTCAACATCAGAAATGGACAGTCATATCTTTGTACGAATATATATGTACAAATATATGTGTATGTGTATGCACATTTATGCACATGTATATACATATGTATGTGTATGTATTGATATCAATATAATCCACACTCCATAAAAAACTGAGTAGTGATGCAATTTCATATTTAACTAGGCTGGTGGAAGGATAGTGACAGTCTGTCATTAGGACTTTCTTGAACAATTATATAGCCTTCCAGATCTTCTAGTCTAATTGTGTTTTCTTTAAGACTCCAATATTGCCTACTTACAATGGACAAGCATCGGGATAATACTTCTGAGGAGGGAGAAAATTTATATTTTGGTATAGCTGAGACATACCTTAGTCATCTACAAGCAAATGAAATAATTTGGGTTTTGCTGGCTTATTTGTTTATTTTGGTTTCGAATATTCAAAGGTTAACTCTGACATAGAGGATGTGTTGATTGCATTTTCCTGATTTTTTTTTCCTAAAAAAACCACCAACTTTGGTACAAAGAATGGTTCACTGCATGGTTGTTTCAGGGAAAGAGATATTCAGAAATGGATGAAATAGAAAAGTCAAATATATCAATTAAAATGTTGACTGAAATATTAGAATGAAAAGTTACTACACATACCACACTAATGAATAAAAGTAAATATCTCATAGCTATTTGTGTATGATGATTTTATGCTCTGCATCGAACATTATTGTAGTGAGTAACGTGCAATAACAAAATGGAAGGAATTTGAGAATTACTGTTTGCAAGACTCACTACTTAAACATCACATTTCAAAGTAAGGGACTTTTAAAAAACCTCATGGTACCTAAACACAATTAAAACTCATAAACATAGAACAATTAACATAGTTTGTGTGAGAATCACATAACACATCAGACTACTTCTTGAGCATCACCCACAGAGCTGTTAATGAACAGACATCTGAGAACATGCCTTGACCTTGTTTATCTAAATAGAGGGGAAATAATACAACCTAAACAAGATTAGGAAAATTTGAAGTGAGACAAGCTGGGATGAAGAAACATATTATGTATGTTCAACTTTACACAAAGGAATGGATGGCACAGTGACAGTGTCAGGGGAAACAAATTTGTCATTCACAATTTGACTGCCTGATCACATTGTGTGGCAGCACATGGAGTGGAGAGACTCCTGTTTCATTGTAAAAGCATGTAGAGACAAGTGCATTCATTCAGCTCTATATTTGTGTAGCCAGTTCTTTATACTTCCTTGTTATTGCATAACAATACAAGGCAGCTTAGTGGTTCAGATCTCTCACACTGAGCAATTCCAGAGAAAACAAATCTTACTTTAGGGAATTAATGTAGCATTGTGCCACCTTGATATTTAGCACTCAATATTATCGAACCATTATAGTATTTTTTCTAAATTTATTAATATTATCTATATTTAGAGACACTGTATCATTATCAAAATATAAGTATTATAATGGAATAGTATCCAATATAATCTAAAAAAAAATACTAAGTTTTTTCTCTCTTTTTCTGCAAGGGAAGGCAATTGGAGACCCATTATTGACATTAATTATATTAATAATAGTATTTTAAGCATTTTGTGTTTTACAAATTTATATATATAATATTATATTACACACTATCTATTTATACATAATGAATGTAAAGATATATACATATATTATCTTGATCTTCATAAATACCCTGTGAAGTAGGTGCTGCTCTTTTTCCCATTTTATAGATAAACTAATTGAGACTGAAAGAAGTTAAATGACTTGTTCAGGGTCAAAAACCTAGGAAGTGTCTTGAAGCAGGAAGAGGGGGTTTGAACCCAGGTCCTCCTGAGTGAATGCCTCGTGATCTATTCAGTGAGTCATCTGAGACAAATAGTACTTGAATCATTCTCAGTTTAAAGGGGAACATGGAAACATTCTCATAGAATAAGTAGATGTGACTATAAAAAGATTTACCAACTAATACTTGTTGGCACGAAGTCCAATGCCATAAATACTGTATACTGGACATAATTGTTGTAGTCATATGGTCAATGTACTTCATAGAATCCTAGATTTGGAGCTGGAAGAGATTTCATAGGATGTGCAACCCAACCCTATCATTTCAAAGATGAAGTGTTGGGGCACACAGAGGTTAAATAACTTTCCCAAAGTCATGCATCAGCATGTATCAGAAGTAGCAATACCATTATAATCCAGAAATCATCTCAGAATACCATGATAATTTCTTTGTTTCTTAAATGAATGAGGGAAAGCATTTACCTAGGCTACAAAACCTTCCATTTAACCATCATTTGTCCAATAATAGTTATCATTTTCTTTCAGTATACTTTGCTTTTCAACAAAGGATCTATTCTTCCATTATTATCCATTCATGGGTCTATGCATGCGCATACACACACACACACACACACACACACACACACACACACACACACACACATTGAATGAAAGACCTCAATTAATTAACCACCATTTTGACAATCTGTATTGTAACTGAGAAATTGACCTGAAGAAACAAAGGTCTGGGAAATTGCTTCATATGATTTTTCATCCTCTGTAAACTCAATTATCCTCACTATCTGAGGTGCAAAATTAAGATTTATGGGGTACATACATCTGAACCAAGTATTACACTTGTATTCACCACCAATTTTTCCCCAGATTTTTTTTTTCCTGAAAAAACAGTGGCACTGGTATATAGAAAAATAAAACAAGGAATGTTTTCCTCTGAACTCTATATATCTACAGGTTTCGATTTTAAAAAGCAATGCAAGTCTAAGAATGAGATATTAAAGATTGTAGCTGATTGGATCTAAGAGGATAAGGTAGAGACAGCAACTCAGCTAAACTCTTCCAATATTCCTCTCTAGATAATTTTACTCAGTTCAAATTCTGTAGCAGTAGAACCTACAAAGAATCAAGTTCCATTTTCCAGCCTAAGAAAACTTAAGATGTTGGCAAGAAAGGTCTGTTGCTCCAAGGTGGAGTCTCCACAGGAGCACAATTGGAGGAAGCACCAACATTGGGCTTTGAAAGAGGCTGCAATATCTTTTACAGGACCTTTTAGCAAAAAGAAGGTAGTTAGCTGGGCAACTCATTAAAAAAGAGATTACAGGAAATCTTTGGCTGGAACAGGGTGGAGGGTCTGGGACTGGTTGACAACACTTTTTTTCATATTCAGTTCTGAGTCACAGTACCAGGGCATAGAGGAGCATTAGCATGTGAAGCTGCAGAAAAGTAAGAGACTTAGTCACAGTTCCAGGACCAAGAGGAGCACTAGATTCCATGGCTACAGTAGAACAGGGGCCCCTTCTACATAAAAACTATAGCCTAGAAATGGAGAGCAGTGATCACACCTCTCCCCTGATCAAAATCAACTTAGAGGCAATGAAAAGTTGTGAACCCCCAAAACAAGCTCTGAAAATATCGGAATAAAAGAAGTCTGAAATTGTGAAAACACTACTTTCCCCAGGTGTAATGTCCATTTAAAATTCAAAGTTAAGAAATAAGCTAGAAAAATTAGCAATAACACTATAGTAACTTGTTATGGTGGCAAGAAAGATGAAGGTCTAAACTCAGAAGAAGAAAACAACATGAAAACTGCTACAATTAAAGTCTCAAAGAAAATTAAAATTGGACAAAAGTCGTTAAAGAGTTATGCATGGCAGAGGTAAATCTAAGAAAAGAAGGAAGCATGCTGCAAGAAAATTATGAAAACTGAGTTGTTAACTTGTTTAAAGATGAAAGGAAGGAAGGAGAGAGAGAAACAGATAGAAAAAGAGAGATAGAAACAGGCAGAGAAAGAGAAAGGGGAGAGAGAGAGAGAGAGAGAGAGAGAGAGAGAGAGAGAGAGAGAGAGAGAGAGAGAGAGAAATTAACCTCTTAAAACAACAGGCCTGGCCAAATGGTGAAAGAAACACAACAATTCACTGGGGAAGAAATTAACTCTTTGAAAAACATAATAGGTCAAATAGAAAAGGTGGTGCAAAAATTCATTAAAGAAAAAAACTCTTTAAGGAACAAAATTGACCAAGTGGTAGAAAAAAATACAAAATTAGACTGAATAAAACAATTTCTTAAAAAGTTACAATTAGGCAACTGAAAACTAATGATTCCATGAAACATCATGAAACAGTAAAAGGTATGAAAATAATTAAAAACAGAAAATTGTGAACTATCTCATCGGAAAAACAACTGTCCTGGTAAATAAATTGAAGAGATGTAATTTAAGAATTATTGTAATATCTGAAAGCAAGGATGAAAAAAGAAATTATAAAGGAAAAGCACGCTTATGTATTAGCTCAAGAAGATAGATTAGCAATGGAAAGAATCTATCCTTCACCTCCTGAAAGAGATCCAAAAGTGAAAATTCCAGGGAATATTATAAAGCCAAACTCCAGAGCTCCTGTGTGGACAAAATATTTCAACCAACTAGAAAGAAAGAATTCAATTATTTCAAAATTGCAGGCAGGATTCCACAAGGTTTTTCAACTTGCACAGTAAAAGAGAGAGGTACTTAAGATATGATATTATAAAAGGCAAAGAAGGTAGGATTAAAATTAAGAGTAATCTACCCAAATTCAGCATAATTTTTCAAAGGGAAGAATTGCCATTTAATGAAAGAGAGGACTTTCAATTTCAATCCTTTCCTAATGAAAGGAGCAGAGGCAGGGGTAGACTGTGGGGGGGGGGTGGAGCTGAAATAGCAAAAAAAAACAGGAATTTGTTTGAGCCCTCCCTAAAACCTATCCAAATACTTGTAAAAAAAAAAAAAAGGTTTGTAAACAAATTCTAGAGCAGCAGAACCTAAAAAATTATGGAGCGAAATAGATGTCCAACTCAGGACAACTTGGAAGAGTAACAGAGAAAGTCTATTGCACCAGGCTGGGGGAGGAGTGAAATCTAGATTGGACCACACTGGCCTAGGCTGGGCCCCACACCAAACATGGAGCAGATCTCAGGGCACTGATTCACTGGCAACTGTAATGGTTTTCACACTTAACTCACAAATGCCAAAGACAATTTAAAAGGTCAGTAGGAAAAGTGACAGAGGAGAGCAGCCTGCCCCAGCCCCAAGGTGGAGTGGTCACAGTAGTGGCAGTGGCTGCTTCTGGAGACCTCAGCCTAAAGATGGTGGAGGAATCAAGAGGTTGATCAGAGGGAGATGGCAGGGACTTTTATGCTTTTACTGTGGCAGGATTCTCTTTATTTTGCCCTGTGGATCTGGGTCATAATACTCAGTGGAAGTCCTGGGGTGAGGTAGAACACCAGCATGATGTAACTTGTAACTGCAATGGAGAGGGAATTGTCACAATTCCAAGGTAGAAAAAAGTGCTTGCGGTCACACACAGACCACAGCATGGGTCAGGTAAGGAGTAACAACTCTAATGTTATGATATCACCTTGGAGAAACTGAAAATTTACAAGGCCCTAGAAGTATCTCAGAAAACAGCTGCACAAAACCCTTACAACTTGGGACAGTACATGCTCCACACTGGAAGTAGAGTCCTACTTTAACAAAGAGTTAAAAAGTCAAGTATTGGGCTGGGATAATGAGAAAACAGTGCAAAAAAAGTCAGATTATAGAATCTTAGTATGGTGACAAAGAAGAATAAAACATACAACCAGAAGAACACAACAAAGTTAAGTTTCTACATCCAAAGTCTCCAAAAAAATGTGAAGTGGTTTCAGATCATGGAAGAGTTCAGAAAGGAATTTGAAAATAATGTAAGAAAAGTGGAGGAAAATTTGGAAAGATAAATGACAGAAATGCAAGAAAATCAGGAAAAAAGTCAACAGCTTTTTAACAGAGACCCTGAAAGAAAAACTGAAGGAAAAAAAAAACACCTTAAGTATCTGAATAACCCAGATGACAATGAGGTACAAAAACCAAATGAGGGGAAAAATGCCTTAATAAACAGAAATGACCAAGTAGAAAAGGAAGTTCAAAAGCTCACTGAAGAAAATCAGTCTAAAAATTAGAATGGAGCAAATGGAACTTAATGAGTTGAGAAATCAATAAATTATAAAACAAAACCAAAAGAATGAAAAATAGAAAACAATGTGGGGGGCGGAGCCAAGATGGTGGAGTACAAAGACTCACATATGCTAGCTCCGAACCCACAGCCCATATATTTCCTGCAAGAAGAACTTCCCACAAATTCTAGAGCACTGCAAGGCATGCAGAAACACAGTGGAAAAGATTTCCATTCCAGAGAGCCCTGGAGAGCGGTCCCCAGGGGTCTGTCATGCTCCGGAAAGTGGAACCCACCCCTGTGCTGCCCTGGCTATGGGGCTGAGAGGAGCATATCCGAGCAGGCTTCAGGGATGGAACCTCCCGCGGCTGGGAAGGTCCCTAGCCCACAGACGCTACAGGTCAGTGAGAGAGATTTTTGGGCTGGCTGAGAGCGGAGCGGGGTGTCTCCATGACTCGGCCCCCCTCGGGAGGCAGCGGCAGAGGCAGTGGCAGAGGCAGCGGCAGCGGCCCCCGGGACTCCCGGATCAGCAGGCCATTACTGAAGGTCTCTGCATAAACCCGCTGAGGGAATTGAGCCTGGAAGACGGCCCTGCCCCCACCCGCTCCATTACTGAAGGTCTCTGCATAAAGCCCCTGAGGGAACTGAGCCTGGGAGGTGGCCCTGTCCCCACCCCAGCACCAGAACTTAAGCTCACATTGAATAGCAGCCACAACTGCCATGGGAAAGCCCATTTGAATCTCGGACCCCAAGTACTAGCTGGGCAGATCTAGGCCAGGGTGGACAGGAATCTCAGAAGTCAAGTAACTGGCTGGGAAAATGCCCAGAAAAGGGAAGAAAAATAAGACTATAGACAGCTACTTTGATGGGGTACAGATGTTCCCGCTTTTCAATTCTGATGATGAGGAACTATTCTTACCATCACGGAAAGACTTGGAGGGCGGGGCCTCTGTATCGCAGACATCCGAGGTGGATGTCCGATGGCTCAGGCCATCCTCAAAAAGGATTTTGAAAATCAAGTTAGACAGGTGGAGGAAAAACTGGGAAGAGAAATGAGAGAGATGCAAGAAAAGAATGAAAAACGGGTCAATACCTTGCTAAAGGAGACCCAAAAAAATGCTGAAGAAAATAACACCTTAAAAAATAGGCTCACTCAATTGGCAAAAGAGGTTCAAAAAGCCAGTGAGGAGAAGAATGCTTTCAAAAGCAGAAAATAAAGTGAAATGTCGCATTGTAAAAGCAACTGACCTGTAAAATAGATGCAGGAGAGATAATTTTAAAATTATTGGACTACCTGAAAATCATGATAAAAAAAAAAACTACACTTCATCTTTCAAGATATTATCAAGGAACCCTGCCCTGATAGTCTAGAACCAGAGGGCAAAGTAGAAATTGAAAGAATCTAGTCATCACCTCGTGAAAGAGATCCCCAAAAGACAACTTCTAGAAACATAGTAACCATATTTCAGAGTTCCTAGGTCAAGGAGAAAATATTGCAAGCAACCAGAAAGAAATAATTCAATTATTGTGGAAATAAAATCAAGATAACACAAGATTTAACAATGTCTACACAAGTGATCAGAGGGCTTGGAATATGATGTTCCAGAGTTCAAAATAGCTAGGATTAAAAATAAGAATCACCTACCCAGAAAAACTGATTGGAATACTTCAGGGGGAAATATGGAATTCAGTGAAATACAGTACTTTCAAGCACTCTTGATGAAAACTCAAAATTTCAGCTCAGAGCTGAATAGAAAATGTGACACAAGAAAACCCATGAAAATTTAAACAGGAAAGAGAAGTCATAAGAGACTTATTAAAATTGAACTGCTTATAATCCTTCATGGAAAGATAATATTTCTAACTTTGAGATATTTTTTAATATTAGGGTAGTTGGACAGAATAGATAGATGTCTACATCTAAATCTAAGTGGGTGTGTATACACACACACACACACACACAAATATACATATACATAAAGACACAGGGCACAGGGTGAGATTTGTGAGAAAGGATGATATCCAAAAACCAACAAAGTTAAGGCATGAGAAATAAATGTACTAGGAGAAAGAGAAAGTGAGAAGTAGAATGTAACAAATCATCTCACATAAAAGAGGCAAGTAAAAGCTTTCACATTTGAAGGAAGGAAGGGGAGGTCAGAGGGAATGAGTGAACTTCACTTTAATTGGATAGGTTGGGAATAATATACATACACAATTGGGTATGAAAATCCATATTACCATACAGGGGAATAGGCTAGAAGAGGATAAGAGAGGGGAGGATGAGAGAAAGGAGGGCAGATTTGATGGTGGGGTAGTCAGAAGTAAACAATTTTGAAGAGGGACAGAGTAAAAGGACAGAATAACATAAATGTGGATCAGGATAGAGTGGAGGAAGATATAGTTAGTCTTTCTTTTTTTTTTTTCTTTTCTTGGACCATTTATATTGATCTCAAAAGTCTTCATTATGCCATTCTGGTTTATCAGAAGATAGACAAATGAGAAATTGTTTTACAAGTTTCAATAGTACCAATCACCAATGCTCTTTAACAAATGTAAAATTTAATTTCCTGTCTTTGACCATTTTGTCTGGGCTGCATTCTTAATATAATATAAATTTATTATTTAACTTTTTACATTCATTTTCACAAAATTTTGGGTTCCAAATTTTCTCCCTTTTATCCCCTCCCCCCACCACAATCCACCGAGCATTCTAATTTTCCCCATCACAAATCTGCCCTCTCTTCTATCATCCCTCCCTTCTCTTGTCCCCATCTTCTCTTTTGTCCTGTAGGGCCAGATGACTTTCTATTCCCCATTACCTGTATTTCTTATTTCCTAGTAGCAAGAACAATACTCAACAGTTGTTCTCAAAATTTTGACTTCCAAATTCTCCCCATCCCTCCCTCCACACCCATTCCCTTTGGGAAGGCAGGCAATTCAATATAGGCCATATCTGTGTAGTTTTGAAAATGATTTCGATAATAGTCGTGTTGTGTAAGACTGACTATATTTCCCTCCATCCTATTCTGCCTCCCATTGTTTCTATTCTGTCTTTTGATCCTGTCCCTCCCCAAGAGTGTTGACTTCAAATTACTCCCTCCTCCCATTGCCCTCCCTTCCATCATCCATCCCTCACTGCTTATTTCCTTCTCCCCCACTTTCCTGCATTCTAAGGTAGGTTTTCATACCAAAATGAGTGTGTATTTTATTCCTTCCTTTAGTCGAATGTGATGAGGGCAAACTTCTTTTTTTCTCAGCTCTCCTCTTTTTCGCTCCACTAAAAAGCCTCCAGCTTGCCTCTTGAATGAGAGATAGCTTACCCCATTCCATTTCACCCTCTCTACTCCCACTACATTTCTCTCTCACCATTTACCTTAATTTCTTTTAAGATATGGTCCCATCCTATTCAATTCACTTTGTGCTCTCTGTCTCTGTATGCGTGTGCATGTGTGTATGTGTGTGTGCGTGCATGTGTATACATGTGTGTGTATGTGTGTGTGTGGTCCCACCAACTACCCAGATACTGAAAAGTTTTAAGAATTACAAATATTGTCCTTCCATGTAGGAATGTAAACAGTTCACTTTTGCTAAGCCCCTTATGACTTCCCTTTGCTATTTACTTTTTCATGCTTCTTCTCATTCTTGTGTTTGAAAGTCAAATTTTCTTTTCAGCTCTGGTCTTTTCATCAAGAAAGCTTGAAAATCCTCTGTTTCACTGAAAGACCATATTTCCCCCTAAAGTATTATACTCAGTTTTGCTGGGTAGGTGATTCTTGGTTTGAGTCCTAGTTCCTTTGACTTCTGGAATATCCTATTCCATGCCCTTAGATCCCTTAATGTAGAAGCTGCTAGATCTTGTGTTATCCTGATTGTATTTCCACAATACAGAATTGTTTCTTTCTAGCTGCTTGCAATATTTTCTCCTTGACCTGGAAATTCTGGAATTTGGCCACAATGTTCCTAGGAGTTTTTCTTTTTGGATCTCTTTCAGGCAGTGATCGATGGATTCTTTCGATACTTATTTTGCCCTCTGGTTGTAGAATATCAGGGCAGTTTTCCTCGATAATTTCATGGAAGATGATGTCTAGGCCCTTTTTTGATCATGGCTTTCAGGTAGTCCCATAATTTTTAAATTATCTCTCCTGGATCTATTTTCCAGGTCAGTTGTTTTTCCAATGAGATATTTCACATTCTTTTCCATTTTTTCATTCTTTTGGTTTTGTTTTGTGATTTCTTGGTTTCTCAGAAAGTCATTAGCCTCCATCTGTTCCATTCTAATTTTGAGAGAACTGTTATCTTCAGTGAGCTTTTGAACCTCTTTTTCCATTTGGCTAATTCTTCTTTTGAAAGCATTCTTGTCCTCATTGGCTTTTTGTATAGTTAGTCTTTCACAACATGACTATTATGGAAATATTTTGCAAAACTACATATATACAGCCTGTAGTGAATTGCTTGCCTTCTCAAGGAAGGTGGGTGGGAAAGGAAGAATGAAAAGAATGTGTAAATCAAAGTTTTAAAGTGGAATGTTAAAAATTGTTTTTATATGCAACTAGGAAGTAAAATACATAAGCAGTGGGGTGTAGAAATCGATCTTGCCCTACATGAAAATACAATGAAACAGAATAAGAGAGGGGAGTGATAGAAAGGAGGGCAGACTGAAGAAAGAGGTAATCCAAATGTATACTATATCTGGGTGGGAGGAGGGGAGTGATGGGGAAAAAATTGGAATTTAAAATCTTGTGGAGGTGTATATTGAAAACAAAAATTAATTAATTAATTTAAAAAAGAAGAGCAGAGCTGAATAGAAAATCAATTGTCAAGCACAAGACTCAAAAGAGAAGCACAAAAATGTTAAACATGAAAGAGAATTGATAAGAGAGTTATACTGTTTACATTTCTCCATGGGAAGGTCATACATGCAAATTCCTCAGAACTGTATCATTATTCGGGCAGTTAGAAAGAGTCTACAGAGACAGAAAGCATAGCTTTGAGTCAATTAATTTGAGATGACCTAAAAAAATTGAAGAGATGAGAAAGAGGAATGAGCTGAAAGAAGGAGAAGGGAAATGGAGAATAAGGCAATCTTCTCACAAAAAGATATTGGAACAGCAAGCACCGTGACACCCAAAAGAGCCTTATGCAGAGGTTCTTAGATCTGCTTTTCTAAATGGAAAACAACTTTAAGATGGGTAAACAATTTTATTTTAATTACATATACCAATAGAGAAAATATGAAAAGGATCAACAGACAGGGCTTCCAACTGTTTGACCATAGGCAATGCATACATCATTACTAAAGAGAGAAATACCAACATCTGGATTTTAAAAGTGGGGTGGAGTGGAGTAGGGCTGAGAAAATTTCTTAAAATGGCTGCCCAGAGTCTCATCTGGCACACAAAATTTCTTCCAAAAATTAAGCCCCAAAGCAAAATCTTACATCAGAGAATATATACTCTTTTCAGAACCTTACCCCTTACTGGGTTACCCCTTGGAACAAAGTGCCTCATTAGCCATCAGTAAAAGGTGTGTGCTTTCATTGGAAACAAGTCTTCCCTAATTAAACTTCCCTAAATAGCCCTATCTGAGGTCAATCAATGGGTGAAGAAGATTTTTAACTCCCATTAGAGAGAAATAAAGAGCTCTTCCTGTGGCAAGAAAAAGGGGGAGGTTAATGAGTAAGACTTTAACCACACACTCATTGTAATCGATCCACAAAGGGAAGAATATATATGCAACCTCAGTTGGTATAGAAATCTAACTTAAATAACAGGGAAGTAGGAGGTGAAGGTGATAAAAGGGGGGAGATGATAAAAAAGGAGGGTGTATTAGAGGAAGCAGGATAAAAACAAAAAAGAAGATTAACACTAGAAAATAGGATGAAAGGAAATATGGAGGAACCATAACTGTGAATAGGATGAACTCCCCCACAAAACAGAAGTGAATAACAGAATGAGTTAGAAACGAGAATCCAACAATATTTGATTTTTGAAACATACTTTAAACACAAAGTTATATACACAGAGTTAAAATAATGGAATGGGGAGGAATATGTTATACTACAGTTGTATAAAAAGTGGTAAAGGTAGCAATCATGAACTCAGAAAAAGCAAAAGCAGAAAGAGACATAATTTTAAAAGACAAGGAAACAACATTTTGATAAAAAGTACCATAGATAATAAAGTAATATAAAAAAATTGAAAAATTTTCTGATAAAACTCATATTTCTCAAATATATAGATAAAATCATATTGATCAAATATATTGTCAAATTTATAAAGTAAGAGCCATTCTGCATTTGATATATGGTTAAGGTATAGACTGCATTCAGAAGAATTAAAAATATCAAAAGTCACCAAGCAGAGTATTCTAAATCACTACTGATTAGACAAATGGAAATTCAAAAAAAACCCTGAGGAAACATCTCACATCTATCAAAAAATGCTGTAAGAACATAGGTACACTAATGTACTGTTGGAGCGGTTGTGAACTCATCTAACCATTCTTGAAAAAAAATTAAAATTCCACCCAAAGGACTATAAAACTGTGCATACGCTTTGATCTGACAATACCACTTCAACACATCTAACACAAAGAAATTTTTAAAAGGGAAAAAACATTCAGAATAAATGCTTTAGTGGTGGTAAAAAATGAAATTGTTTGGATGCATATAATTTGGGGAATGGTTATAAAAGTGACACATCATTTCGATAAAATAATATTATGCTATAAGAAATATTTGAGATTGGGGACAGAACCAAGATGTTAGAGTAGAGGACAGACATGCTCTAGCTTTCACACCATAGCCCTTAAAATACCTGGAAAAATGACTTTAAACAAATTATAAAGCGTCAGAAGCTACAAAAGGACTAAAAAATGTGGAAACAGATTTCCAGTCCAAGACAACCTGGCAGGTTAAGAATAAAGGTGAATTTTGCCTGGCTGGGAGCAGAGCACAGACCAGTGTGGGACTTGCAGAAGAGACAGAACTAGAGTAGGATTCACCGTGCTGAATCATGGGTAGCTGCTGCAGTTTCCAAATTTCTCAACCCACATATCCAGGTCAATTGTTTTTCCGGTGAGATATTTCACATTGTCTATTATTTTTTCATTCATTTGTTTTTGTTTTATAATTTCTTAGTTTCGCATAATCTCATTAGTTTTCATTTTCTTCACTAATTTTTAAACAAATATTTTCTTCAATGAGCCTTAGAACTTATTTTTCCATTTGGCCAGTTCTGCTTTTTAAAGCATTCTTCTCTTCATTGGCTTTTTGGACTTCTTTTGCCATTTGGTCAGTCTATCTTTTTTTTTTTTTTTGCAACATGGATAATATGGATAAAAATTTTGCAAAACTTTATATGTATAATTGATAGCATATTGCTTGCCTTCTCAATGGATGAGGGAGAGACTGGAGGAAGGGGGAGAATTTAAAACTCAAAATTAAAATAAAGAACATTAAGATAAAGTCCAGCTTTGTCTAAGACATAGAATAAATATAAATATTATAAACATATTTCTTTTTTCCTTTAAATTCTGTTATTTTTTTATTAATTAACTTACTTATTTTAGTATTCAACATTCATTTCCACAAATCTTCGAGGTCCAAATTTTTTCCCCATGTCTCCCCTTCTTCCACCCCAAACATCAAGCATTCTGATTATCCCTTCCACCAATCTGCCCTCCCTTCTAACATCCCTCCCTTCCCTTATCTTCATCTTCTCTTTTTTCCTGTGGGGCAAAACACATTTCTTTACCCCATTAATTTTATTTCACATTTTTCAGTTGTGTGCAATATTCAATATGTGTTCCTAAACTCTGAGTTCCAACTTCTCTTCCTTCCTCCCTCCCCACCCATCCCCACTGAGAAGGCAGGCAATTCAATATCAGTTATATATGTGTAGTGTTGCAAATGACTTGCATAATAGTCATGTTGTGTAAGCTTAACTCTATTTACCTCCATCATATCCTGCCCTTCATTTTTTCCATCCTGTCTTTTTACCTTGTCCCTCCCCAAGAGTGTTTATGTCTAATTGCTCCCTCCTCTCATCTGCCCTCCCTTCCATCATCCCCGCTTATCCCCTTCTCCTATTTTCCTATATTGTAAGATATGTTTTCATACCAAATTGAGTGTGCATGCTATTCCTTCCTTAAGCCAAATGTGATGAGAGTAAACTTCACTTTTTCCCTTTCACTGCCCATCCTTTCCCCTCCATTGAAAGCACTTTTTCTTGCCTTTTTTATGAGTGATAATTTGCACCATTCCATTTCTCCTATTCTCCTCCAAATATATTCCTCTTTCACCCCTTAATTTTGTTTTTTTAGATATGATCCCTTCCTACTCAACTCATCCTGTTCTCTCTCCCTCTCTCTCTCTATGTATATGTATATATGTATACATATATACACATGTATACATATATACACATGTATACATATATACACATGTATATATATATATGTGTGTGTGTGTGTGTGTGTGTGTGTGTGTTTATAATCCCACCAACCACCCAGATACTGAGAAAATTTTCAAAAGTTATAAATATTATCTTTCCATTTAGGAATGTAAACAGTTCAACTTTAGAAAATCTCTTATGATGTCTTTCCTGTTTACCTTTTTATGCTTCTCTTGATTCTTGTGTTTGAAAGTCAAATTTTCTTTTCAGCTCTGGCATTTCATCAAGAATGCTTGAAAATCCTATATGTCATTGAAAGACCATTTTTCCCGCAGAAGCATTATAAATCAAGGCTGGGTTAGACTGTGCTCAGAGTCCACAGACCTTTTCCGTAGACCTTCCAGGTCACCCTGGGCTGGAAGTCGCCTCCACTTTATCGTTCTGTGGCTTCTGTTGCTCTAGAATTTGTGGAGAGTCATTCTTTACAGGTATTTTATGGGTTGTGGGGGAAAAACTAGAGTATATGCGCCTTTCTACTCTGCAATCTTGGCTCCACCCCCTGTTTAGTCTAGTATTAAAGGTGTCATTTTCTTCAGCATTTTTTGGGTCTCCTTTAGCAAGTTGTAGAGTTGTTTTCATGATTTTTTTCCATCACTTTTCATTTCTCTTCCCAATTTTTCCTCCACCTCTCTTACTTGATTTACAAAATCCTTTTTGAGCTCTTCCATGACCTCAGACCATTGCATGTTGTTTTGTCTTGGTTTTTTTGGGATGCTTTCGATGTAGAACTTACTTTGCTGTCTTCTTTTCATTTTATGCTTTGCTCTTCATTATCTGAAAGTGTGGAAGAAAATATATTTCACCAAGAAAGTAATCTCGTGCAATCTAATCTATGGTCTTATTTTTCTGGCATTTTCCCAGTGAGTTTATGGAGTTTTATATCCTAGCCTTTAGAGGTTTTGTGCAGCTGTTTTCTGAGAAAATTAGGTGTACATACAACGGGGTATAAACATTTAATTTGCCCTACTGGAAAATAGAGGGGAGGTTATGGATGAAGCAGGGATAATAGAAGGGAGGACAGACTGAAGGAAGGGGTGGATGGGGCCCATACTGTCCTGGGGTGGGGGTGGGAGGGATTGGGAGAAAATTTTGATTTCAAATTCTTGTGGAAGTGAATGTTGAGAACTGAAAAATAAATAAATAATATATTAAAGGAAAAAGGAAATGATGCAAGTAAGGGAAAACTTATATGAACTGATGCAAAGTTAAGTGAGCCAAACCAGGTGTTCACTGTGTATATTGATAACTGACTGAAAAACTTAAGTCTTCTGATCAGTAAAATGATTCATGAAAGTTCATGACTGATGATGAAAATTGTTACTGACTCCCAGAGATGCAACTAATGAAATCTGATTGCAAAATGAAGTACAATTTCACACCTTAATTATTTATCTCACTTTGTGGTGTGACGCTGCTAATCTGCCAATGTATTTTGTACAACATCACATAAATAATGGGTATTTTTTGCCATCTCATTGTGCTTGAATGGTTCCGGAGGGAGGAAGAAATTTAGGAACTCAAAATGTTTAAGGATATATTAAATATAAACAGATGACATTTTACAATGTTTTTAAACAGGGTTTTACTTTCTCTAATTTAACAGCACTGGCAAATAATGTACAAAAAAGAAAAATAGTATCTTTCTCCTGATTTCTATACTGATTATAATATAGTCCACCTATTAGATGTGATTACATTCTTGGAAAGAATGAGGATGATGTAGTAATAATAATAGTAGTAGTACTAGTAGTAGTACTAGTAGCAGCAGCAGTAGTAGTAATAGTAGTAGTAATGGTAGTAGTTTTATAAATAGAAGTAGTAGTAATAGTAGCTCAGGCTTACATGGAGCTATAAGTTTTACAGAAGTTTTATGTATCTTATTCATTTTTAAAACAACTCGATTAGGTGCTATTATTATCTTCAATTTACAAAGGAGAAAATTGAAGAATAGAGGATAATACTCATCCCAGTCACAGAGCATAAGTGTCGAAAAAGACATTGAACCCAGATCTCTTGAATCTAAGGATAGCATTAATTCATAATCTGTGCTGAAACATGAAACAAAAAAAAAGTATTTCTCTATATACACCAATAGATATGACATGGGGAACAGAAGAGGAAAGGAGAGGTGTAGACAAAATAGCATGAGGATTATGATTAGAGGAATCAATTTCACTTGAAGAGAAGACAGAGAGGAGATAAAGAAAGTTTTATGTAGGAGATGGTGAGTGAGTTCATCTTCGAAGGAAGTAAAGAACTTAAGTCTGCAAGGAAAGAACCAATTTGTTCCAATAATGGAGAAGAGAAAAAAATTGCGAAAACCAAAGGAAAAAAAAAAGAAAAGCAGGATAAGAATAAAAATAATATAAATTGACTTGAATGTGAAAAAAAATCAGAAAAAGAGTAATTTGAGAAGATGAGTTAAAGGAAATTGTAGGACTTGAGTAGTGTGAGATGAGAGAATTATCTGAAATGTATTATGTTGTATTAGAAAAATGGTATACTTGGAATGATGAAAATTTCAAATCCTCCCTCAGATCACTGTTATACTCTAAACCTTGTGAAAAGTAACTTTTCAAAGTATAATTTTGTCTTCTTTCAAATGGAGATTATAATATTTTAGGTACCTCAAATAGTTTGTATAAAGGAATTGCCTTATAAGTTTAAATTAAAATAAATGTAAATTACTGTTTTAAAATGAACAGATAGGTTAGTTAGTTTGGCAGGTAATTGGGGAGTAGGGTAGAAACATTTCTGAATACAAAATACAAGGCATTTATACTACGGAGTAAATGTTGAGTTTTGTTTAAAAGAATAGCATTATCAGTGTGGTAAACCATGGAGACACTTAAGTGGCTATATAAAGGATTGAATGGAGAGAGAATGAACTTGAAGCAAATAATCTAGGTGAGGTAAGATTCTGTTATAATAAGCAAATAGAGTTGGTAGCTTCAATGATATAAGTTGCAGTTGGGGCAGGAAAGAAATAGTTGTGAGAAATATGGCAAAAGGAGAATAGACAGGAATTGGCAACTGAATGGAATTGATGAGGTGAAAGAAAGTAAAAAGTGAAAGATTACTCAGGTTCTGGGTTTTGGTTCTTGGGAAGATGATGCCATCAAGAAAAAATAAATAAATAAGTTAGGGAGCACAGAAGGTTTTGAAAGCAATAGGACAAATTCAGTCAAGGGTCTGTTGAGTTTGAAGTCCTGATGGAAAATTGAAGTGAAGACATTCAGCATATATTTCTTAACACAGAACCATGGGTCTTTAGAGAAGTTAGAGTGGGAGAGAAAGATTTGAGATCATCTGGTTGGAGGTAACAACTGAAGTCATTGGGATCAATGAAATCACCAAGGAGAGAGTGGGAAGGAAAAAGAGAGAAGAGTAAATGACATACACTTGTAAGGCACACATATTTGAAAGAGTGGAAGAGGATAAAGAATCATCACAGGAAACACTGGGACAGGAAAGAAATGACCATATGGAAGAAGGGTTATACCTATTTTGCTTTAAACCCAGAGGGTGAAACAATGAATGGAAGTACCAGCGTGGCAAATTATTTATCTGCCTAAAGAAAAGCATCTTAATGTTTACAGCAATCTAAAAGTGAAATGGAATGCTTCACATGATAGCAAATTCTCCATCAATCAAGGTTTTCAAGTGAGAAGTAAGTAGAGGCAACTTTTTTGCTAGCTTGTTTTAGAATAAATTGGATTAGAAAACCTATATGCTATGGTTTAGAATTAAAGAAAATATTCACATTATTAAAGTATTGAAGCAATGTCAAACTCTTGTTTCAATTTTCACTCCCATAAATAAGCAGCTCTAATAGATTTATTCACCTTCTATCTTTACAGTGCTGGAAGAACCAGAAAGAAATGCAACACAGGATGCTGATATTTTGATCTAAAGAAAAAAGAAAGATCTAATCATTTTTTTTTTACTTATTGGCATTTCTTTCCTTTAATCTATTTAATAGTATGCTATCTCTTATGTTTAAATTTGCTTATAAATATACTAAAAATGTACCTTAAATCATACTATGAAGGTAAAAGCAGAGTTGCTGAGGGAAAATGCATTCTTCCCAAAATGCCAGAAGTTGCCTTCAGCAAAAGTTGGGAAATTTAGAGCATCCCAAGTCTCATATGAACAGTTCAACAATAACAGTCAGGTAACTGTTGCTAGAAAAAGAAGAGACATAAACAGGAACTAATATTAGAACATATTTTCCATAGGTCATGTCACTAATACATGTATATACATACAAATATACGTAAGCATGCATGTATATGCATATATGTATTGTGTATGTATGTGTAGGGAGTCTCTCTTTTTGTCTCTGTCTCTCTCTGTCTCTGTCTCTCTCTGTCTCTGTCTCTCTCTCTCTCTCTCTCTCTCTCTCTCTCTCTCTCTCTCTCTCTCTTTCTCTCTCACTCTCATTTTTGCTCTTTCATACATACTCATAGCATAATGGCTCCTCCAAGATTTTTCTCTTACTATAACCCACTACTACTCATTTCTAGTTATTTAACTTTTCATATTTAGATGATGGGGAAATTTGGAGCTATTTAGCCCTTTCTTGAAGGATGAATCCATTCCAGAGTATCCTTGCTAAGTGGCTATTCAGTCTTGGCTTGAAGACCTGCAACAATAAGAAATTTCCAGCTTTCTGGGAAACAAATTCTACTTTTAGACAGTTTTAAATGTCTTCAAATTCAGGTCAGATCTGCCAGCTTATCACTGATATCCATTATTTCTAATTCTGCCCTCTTGGGTCAAGAAAAATAAGTCTAATTTCTCTTCTATATGGAAACTTTTCAAATACTTTTGTTTACACTAAACTTCCCACCTCTTCCCTACACTTCTCCTCCCTCCTTTCTTCTCATTCCTACAGATGCCATTCCTTTCCTGCTCCCCACTTCTTAATTTATCCCATTGTGACTGAAGGTGGAAGAAAGTGAATCCCTGGTAAATGAGGGGAATGAAAGAAGAAACCTAATCCTGCTGATGTGTGAGTTCCACCACTTCTCCCTCTACTTTTCTCTTCATCCAGTCATAGGTTCCCCCACCAGTACCCATTTTCAAAATCTGTTGTGGCACAGGGAGAAGCATAGGCAAGGTGAGTGAAAGGAAAAGATCAAGCAGGACAGAGGTGGTAAGGGGACAACCAGTGACGATCCCAAACCAATGACCTCAACCTTCATATTTGCCAATTTTCCCTAACTCTATAACAATGCCATCTGATGTGACTAAGGAGAAAGGAAAGGTAAGGTAAGGGGAAAAAACAGGATAAATGGAAGAAGAAAAATGAATGGAAATTATTTCAGGACTAATGCCACTATAACAAATGGCATAAGAGAAGCAACACAAAATTCAGAATTACAGAAAAAAAGATAGAGTTCAACAGAAAGTTAAAAGACATAGAAATTGCATACTTTTAACTTGCAGTTGAGAAATTGCCTCCTAAAAATGTCAAATGACTTTCCCAGAAACAAGGGTAAGTGGCGGAGATGAGCTTCCAACTACATTTTCCGACTCTATACACAGGACCCTTTCTATCATACATACTGGCTTAGGAATCGACAATAACTTACTCCCCTGCACATGATTATCTGATGGGGGCTTTGGGAATTCACTGTAACACATGCAATCTTATCTAAAACAAATAATACTTAGAGACCAGGTGGAGGTGATTTTTTTTATTAATACACATATGTGTATATATCCATATATGTATGTGTGTGAACATAGATATGTATAAACTCATGCATATGTCTTTTTCTGCACCCTAGACTACTCTAGGTCCAAAACTGCCTCTGACACTTATTGAATGTGTGACCTTGATAAATTTATGTAGACTTGTTATGCCCTAGTATACTTATCTGTAAAAGAGGAATAACTTTTTTTTTTTCTTGAAGCACCTCCTGAGGTTATAAAGAGAATCAAATGAGATAACATATTTGAAATGTAAAGTTCCATTCCACAATTATTTACTGTTTCCTTGTAGTCTATCTCCTGGGGACAAAAAGGCCAAACCAAAGCTATAAATTCCCTCATAAATTTTAAACATAAGCTATTCTTTTCTCCCTGCTCCTGTCATTTGCTTTCTACCATTAGTAATGGGAAGGGAGAATGACAACAGAAAATGAAAAGGGAAAATGGAAAGGAAAAAGAAGAAAAATAAAACAAAACTACATACATAATTTTTGTGGTAAATAAAGATGATTTTGAGATGCAATTTTCTACAGGGCAAGAACATTTTAATTTCAATTCATATGAAATAATCTTATCATTTTAATAACAGTGATAGATATACTGTTTGCAAAATGGGTTACACTGACACCTCAGCAGTAAACCAAGAACCTGGACATGATCAATTTTTTAATTAGGCTGGTAGTAACCAGTAAACTAATGCAGAGGCCTGTCTAGATGATGAAAGATGCAGTGAAAACCAACAAGACTTTTTAAACCTAAATTTTTGTTTTGTCTGATTAATCTAATAGTACATCATATGGATCGACCCTGTAAAAGGCAAGGCAATCCGGACTGATATAATTTTCAATGACAAGTTGAGTTGAGAGTTCTTAGTTTCTCTTTATTGGGGATGGGGGTGAAGGGCAGGACTAATACTCAGGTGATAGGGTCAGTCTAGAGCTGATGAATGGGGAATGACCTTCAGATTTGGCCATTACTCCCTTTCTGATACTTGCCATTTGCTTTTTGGGACTTACAAACAAACATCTCAATGAGGTCTCCACACTCCCTTGTTTGGACTCTCTTTTGGAGACCAAGTCACTCCTAACTTTAAAGAGGAAAAGCTGGGAGAGAAAACTTGTCCCCCAGGAAAGGTCTTGCCCAATCTAGCTTTCTCTTTACTCGGTAAACAGAAGTGAGGGTCCCTCTTGGAAGGATCCTAACACAAGCTGGTATCGTAGGTTCTGGAAGTGATTATATTACTCAGTCATGTTCTTCTTCTATCTGCCTAGGTGAGGGAGACTGAAAAAGATGAGTTTGACTAAATAGGGAAAAAGATAGATTTCACATTTTTTTAATTTACCTCATTCTTATTTATTCTGAGTACCATTGTCTCTATATTCCTAGTATTTATATAGAATATAATGCAAAATTCTCACTGTCTCAACTCCTTACTTTCTCTTACATAATTTTATACTTTTCAAAAATTTGAAAAGTTGCCACATGGAAGAGAAATTAATTTGATTTTCTTGACACAGAAGAACAAAATTAGAAAGAATGAATAGAATTGATTAGGGAGATTTGACCTCAATTTAAAAACAACATAAAAATTAGAAGTAGCAAAAAGTGAAATTAGTTCCCCAGGAAGTAGTAAATTTCTCACTGTCTGGAGGTCTTCAAACCAAGGTGGGATGACTGCTAGCCATTGATGATCTAGAACACTTTTCTCCTTCAGGAAAAGACAAGATGACTCCCAGTTTCCTTACCATCCAGAAATGAATACCTAAATAGTCAGTAGTAGGAGTACTAGTAAGGGAAAATTCCTGGAGTAGCAAATGTGTATACACATATGTGTATTTATGCATGTGCAAGTGCATGTGTGGGAGTGTGTGTGTGTGTGTGTGTGTGTGTGTGTGTGTGTGTGTAGACCTTGGCATCCTTGTCACACACTCCTCTATGCTACATCTTCTAATGCCCAGACCCAGAACAAATATTCAGGGGAGAGAGCAAGAAAGCAGAATTTCAGTGTGACTTGAGAACTTAACCAAGTCAATCTAATAGATTTTTAAGTACCTTCTATGTGCCAGGCACTGTGCCAAACATTAAAGATACAATTAATTAAAAAAAAAAGAGTACCTGCTGCAAGGAGCATGCAGTCTTGTAGGATATCACAACACATAAAAGGAGATAGGAAAGCAGAGGGAAGCATGTCATCATGGGGTACCTAGAGTTGGGGGATCTTTTTTGTGGAGTTCAAACCAGACAGTATAAGCAGATGAAAAGTGGAATCATCTAAAAGCCCAGTTTCCGCCCTCTATTAAGGGACCCATTGGGAGGAAGCTAGTGCTCCAAGCCACAATTTTTAATTCATGGGATCATATGCCTAGATTTTAAAGACACATCAGATGTCATATATTCCAATCATTAGATTTTACAAATGAAGAAAAAGGCTATGGAGTAAAGTGACTTGCTCAAGGACAAACAGATAGGAATTGTTGGAAGCAGGATTTGAATTCAATTCCACTGACTCAAGAATCAATATTCTTTGAACTCCATATCATTGCAAAATCTGTTATATAAGAAAATACATTTTTTATTCCAATAAACTTGCAAATAAATTTTGAGCAAAATCCTATTTTAAGTATGAACTGTTTTTAAAAAAACTAAAAAATGAATGTCTGCTGGTACACAGAAAACAAAATATAGGAAACTGAAACTGCAGTTGTGGGTTTTATTTCAATTGTTTGACTTCCTCTAAAGAATAAATAAGATTTTATATTGAACAAAAAAGAAAAATGTTAAGTTATAAAATAATTGTTCCATTTCAAATTGGATTGATAATTAACTTATGAAATTATTAAATGTGATCTGGCCAAATTCTTTGAGCATTTTCTAGAAAAGACCCATCATGGCTGTAAAAAATAAGGCTACAGTCAAACTTTAATAAGCACAGAACACATGGGGGTAAAAGTACAGAAAATATCGCAAGAAGTGGCAAAAAGTAAAAAGAGACAGAGACTATGAGGATGGTGAATGGGCTGGAAAAGGAAAACAGAATGAGAAAGAAAGTGGAGGGGGTAAAGGCAAACATTATTCTTATATAAACGTAAATTAGATCTGAGAGTTCTAGGTAGCATGGACCCAATGGAGAACACAAAGGTGGTATTGGGTCAGGAGTTAGATGTCTCATAGTTGTAGATTTTTTTTGGTGATTTTTGTGTTTTGTTTTGTATTTCATAAAGACTAACTCTTATCTATACCCTCTTTGGGTTAGTTCATTAAAACATCCTAATCATTTCAAAGCTATCTGTAAAACTTTAAAGTGAGCATGTCCATATCATGTCAAAATTATCATTTTCCTGTCTTACTACAAATATTTGTAACTTCTCCGAGCTTTATGCATCATGTAATAAAAAACCTTGAGAGCAGGGTCAAGATACCTTCCCTGGACTCAATACATATTACCAGGATGTGATTTTTGGTTAATATACGATAAAATTTATAAATTATACGCCTAGGATGTTTGGGACAGTTGGTGCACATGATTTCTAAATTCCCTTTTACAAACTTCCTGGTATTGCTACTTTGTACTGAGTATAAATTTACCATACTGACTAGAAAGGGGAAGTGTGGTAGGGGGATCAGAGCAAAATAACACGTTAACAAACACACACAAACACACCCACATACACACACACACACACACACACACATATATCCCATTTCATACTGAAAATTGAGTTCACATGAATTAGGGCTCAATGTTGAATTATTTTTGGATGACAACATTTGATTTCATCAGCTCTGAACATCCGACCAGTGTAGTTACAATTTTCTAAAATTTCTAAAAGTCATCTAAATTCCACTTTCACTTTACTAAGAGATTAGGGAAGAGTTCATACTGGAATAGCAAAATATTTAATCAGGGCAAAATGTTGAATTAAAAACACAGAAAAATATATCTCAATTACCAATCCTTAATCCGTACAACCTAGTTTACCTGTCCTATTAGAAAAATATGAGGGGGAGGAGCTAAGATGGTGGAGTAGAAAGACTCACATATGCTAGCTCCGAAACCACAGCCCATAAATTTCCTGTAAAAAGAACTCCCCACTGCAAGCCGGGCAGAAACACAGTGGAAGAGATTTCCATTCCAGAGAGCACTGAAAAGCCAACCCCAGGGGTCCATCGCACACCGGATGCAGAGTCCACCCCTGCACTGCCCTGGTCATGTGGCCCCAGAGGAGCAGATTGGAGCAGGCTTCAGGGACGGAATCTCCAGTGGCTGGGAAGGTCCCTCCGCCTGTAGATGCTCCAGGTCAGTGAGAGAGACTTCTGGGCTGGCCAAGAGGGGAGCAGGGTGTCTCCGTGATTCGGCCACCTTGGGAGGCGGTGGCGGAGGCGGTGGCGGAGGCGGTGGCAGAGGCAGTGGTGGCTCTGGACTACCGGGGCAGAAAGGAGCTCAGGGGCATTACTGAAGATCTCTGCATAAACACCCTGAGGGAACTGAGCCTGGGAGGCGGCTCTGCCCCCAACTGAGCACCAGAACTTAGGCTCACATTGAATAGCAGCCGCACCCGCGACAGAAAGCCCTGAGGCTAGGGAGCAACATTTGAGTCTCAGACCCCAAGCAGTAACTGGGCGGATCTAGGCAGAGGTGGAGAGGAATCTCAGAAGTCAAGTAACTGCCTGGAAAAATACCCAGAAAAGGGAGAAAAAATAAGACCATAGAAAGCTACTTTCTTGGGGAAGAGATGTTCCTTCCTCCTTTCATTTCTGATGAGGAAGTACAATCCTTGCCATCAGGGAAAGACTTGGAGGTCGGGGCCTCTGTATTCCAGACATCTGAGGTGGATGTCCGGTGGGCTCAGGCCATGGAAGAGTTCAAAAACGATATTGAAAATCAAGTTAGACAGGTGGAGGAAAAACTGGAAAGAGAAATGAGATGCAAGAAAACCATGAAAAACGGGTCAATACCTTGCTAAAGGAGACCCAAAAAAATGCTGAAGAAAATAACATCTTGAAAAATAGGCTCACTCAATTGGCAAAAGAGGTTCAAAAAGCCAATGAGAAGAAGAATGTTTCAAAAGCAGAATGAGCCAAATGGCAAAAGAGGTTCAAAGCTCATTGAAGAAAATAGTTCTCTCAAAATTAGAATGGAACAGATGGCGGCTAATGACTTTATGAGAAACCAGGAAATGACAAAACAAAACCAAAAGAATGAAAAAATGGAAGACAATGTGAAATATTTCATTGGAAAACAACTGACCTGGAAAATAGATCCAGGAGAGACAATTTAAAAATTATGGGACTACCTGAAAGTCATGATCAAAAAAAGAGCCTAGACATCATCTTTCATGAAATTATCAAAGAAAACTGCCCTGAGATTCTAGAACCAGAAGACAAAATTAATATTGAAGGAATCCATCAATCACCGCCTAAAAGAGATCCAAAAAGAGAAACTCCTAGGAACACTGTGATCAAATTCCAGAATTCCCAGGTCAAGGAGAAAATATTGCAAGCAGCTAGAAAGAAACAATTCCAGTATTGTGGAAATACAATCAGGATAACACAAGATCTAGCAGATTCTACATTAAGGGATCAAAGGGCATGGAATAGGATATTCCAGAAGTCAAAGGAACTAGGACTCAAACCAAGAATCACCTACCCAGCAAAACTGAGTATAATACTTCAGGGGAAAGTATGGTCTTTCAATGAAACAGAGGACTTTCAAGCATTCTTGATGAAAAGACCAGAGCTGAAAAGAAAATTTGACTTTCAAACACAAGCATGAGAACAAGCATGAAAAAGTAAACAGCAAAGAGAAGTCATAAGGGACTTATCAAAGGTGAACTGTTTACATTCCTACATGGAAAGACAATATTTGTAACTCTTAAAACTTTTCAGTATCTGGTTAGTTGGTGGGACCACACACAGATGTACACACACACACACGCACACACACGTACATGTGTGCACACACACATACACACATACACACACACACAGAGACAGAGAGCACAGAGTGAATTGAATAGGAAGGCACCATATCTTAAAGGAAATTAAGGTAAACGGTAAGAGAGAAATGTAGTGGGAGGAGAGAGGGTGAAATGGAATGGAGTAAGTTATATCTCATTCAAGAGTCAAGCAGGAAAATTTTTAATGGAGGGAAAAAGAGAAGAGCTGAGAAAAAAACATGAAGTTTGCCCTCATCACATTCGACTAAAGGAAGGAATAAAATGCACACTCATTTTGGTATGAAAACCTATCTTACAGTACAGAAAAGTGGGGAAGAAGGAAATAAGCAGTGAGGGAGGGATGATGGAAGGGAGGGCAATGGGATGAGGGAGTAATTTGAAGTCAACACTCTTGGGGAGGGACAGGATCAAGAGACAGAATAGAAACAATGGGGGGCAGGATAGGATGGAGGGAAATACAGTTAGTCTTATACAACACGACTGTTATGGAAGTCATTTGCAATACTACACAGATATGACCTATATTGAATTGCCTGCCTTCCCAAAGGGAACGGGAGGGGAGGGAGGGATGGGGAGAATTTGGAACTCAAAGTTTTAGGAACAACTTTTGAATATTGTTCTTGCTATTAGGAAATAAGAAATACAGTTAATGGGGAATAGAAAGTCTTCTGTCCCTACAGAAGAAAAGACAAGATTGGGACAAGAGAAGGGAGGGATGATAGAAGAGAGGGCAGATTGGTGATGGGAAAAATTAGAATGCTCAGTGTATTGGGATGGGGGGAGAGGATAAATGAGGAGAAAATTTGGAACCCAAAATTTTGTGAAAATGAATGTAAAAAGTTAAATAATTAAATTTATAGTTTAAAAAAAAGACGTGGGAATGGAAAAAAAAAATATGGGAAAATATCTTTTCCAAAATCTATGCCTTTAAAATGAAACAAAATTCTCTTCTGAAGGTTTCTCTAGAATAAGAAAGAGGTGGACAGAAGATTTTGTAGTTGGTATCTGTTATATGGTTTTAGTTTAGACTAATACACCGAACAGAAATACAGAATAGAGAAAAGAAACAAACATGTATCATAAATTTAAATATTGTAAGTTACTACAAACTTTAAAAGGGAGAAAAAGCATGACATAGGCAGAGCAGAACATAGGAGAGGATTCGAAATAGAGAACAATAAATTTTTATTTCAAGAAAGTCTGTATGATAAATAGTACCCTTTGTGTTGAGAACTGTCCATCTTTTCATTGCTTCCTTGTAAGTTTTCTTTTGTTCTCTGCTGTGCATTTTTTTATTTTATTCTTCCCCCAACACACACCCCACAAGTTACAGTTAAGTTTGCATGTTTCTCCATAGCTGTAGATAATATACAGACACATATAGATATATGCATGCGTAGATGCATACTTTGGCAAATGAATTCTACTCCTGATCTTTGTTTTTATGTTCATGCATATCTCTTGCTTCCTATCCCTCCTCCCTCCTTTGCTTACTTCTAACCACTACTTTGCCCTCCTATTACTTACCCACCCCCCTACAAGAGTACCTCCCCTATCCTCCCATTCTCATCAGTCTAAACACCTTACTATACCCTCCCTTTACTTATTCCTTCACCTTCCCCTATAGAGATACTTCCCTTGTCCTCTCCCCCTCCCTAAATCCCTACCATTTTATTTCTTCTAAATTTAGAAGACTTACATACTCTTCTAAACATATATGTATTATTCCCTTTTAAACTCATTTCCAATGAAAAGTAGGTTAGAAGAACTACAAAATTCCTCCCCCATTTAATAACTCTGTATTTAGTCCTCCTTTTGCACCTCATTTGTATAAAATAATTACCTTTCTTAGATGTTCCTAAACGGTTTTACTCTTTAAATTTATATCCTACTCAGGTTTTCCCTAGTCTTTGTCATGAGCCACCCAATTGTTAATAAGAATCATAGTCATAGCTTTTACATTTTACCTATAAAAAAATAAACGATCTGTCCTTATTGGATTCCTCATAATCAGTCGTTGGTATGTACCTTATATTTCTCTTCACCTTTGAATGTCAAATCTTTTTTCATGTTTTTATTAACAAAGTCTTGAGAGTCTCACAGTTGATCAATTGTTTATTTTTTTACATTCAGTATTATGCTTAACTTTCCTGGATATGATATTGTCGATCATAGTCTCATTTCCTTTGCTCTTCAGTATATAGTTGAAATATCTATGATCCTTCATTGTCTCCACTGATAGATCTTGAGTGATTCTATTTGTAGAAGCATCATATTTAAATTATTTTAATCTTAATGCTTTTAATATTTTTTCTTCAGCTGAGGGCTTTGGAGTTTGACTATGATCTTCCTTTGAGTTTTCATCATAGTATCTTTTTAAAGTGATAATCGATGTGTTTTTTTCTCCCTTTATTCTAATGCTTCAGGACACTTTTCCTTGATTATTTTTTGTATAGTTTTGATAGGAAGTTTGAGTATTTTAATTTTCTCTTCTTGACATATTCTCTAAATCTGCTGTTTTTCTTGTATTTTTTCTTCGGTATTTCATTATTAATGTTTTCCTTAATTATTTCTTGATTTCTTATAATTTCACCTTGACCAATTCTAATTTTCAAGGTGTCATTTTCTTCCTTAAGATTCTGGATCTCCTTTTCTAATTGACTGATTTGCCTTTCATAATTTTCGTGTTTCTCTTTTTTTTAATTAATTAATTTGTTTATTTTTAGAATCCAACATTCAGTTCCACTAACTTTTGAGTTCCAATTTTTCTCCCCATCTCTTCCCTCCCCCCTCCTCACAATACCTTGCATTCTGAATACCCCTTCCCCAAATGTACCCTCCCTTCTATCACACCCCACTCTACCCTTATCCCTATTTTCTCTCTTTTCTTGTGGGGCAAGATAAATTTCTATACCCCTTTAACTGTGTTTTCTATTTCCCAGTTATATGCAATAATAATTTTCAACATTTGTTTCTAATATTTTGAATTTCAACTTTGCTCCCTCACTCTCTCCCTACCCATCTCCACTCAGAAGGCAAGCAATTAAATACTGGCTACATATGTGTATGTATACTTTTGCAAAAGACTTCCCTAATAATCATGTTGTGTAATACTAACTATATTACCCTCTATCCTACCATGTTCCCCTCCTTTTTTATTCTCTCATTTGACCTTGTCCCTTCCCAAAAATGTTTTCTTCTAATTGCTCCCTTCTCCCATTTGCCCTCCCTTCTATCACTCCACTCACCCCACTTGGCCCCTCCTCCCCTACTTTCCTATAGTGTAAGATAGATTTTCATACCAAATTTAGTGAGCATATTATTCCCTCCTTAAGCCATATGTGAAGAGAGTAAGCTTCACTTTCCCTCTCTCATCTTTCCCCCTTTCTCCTCCATTGAACAGGACTTTTCTTGCCTCTTTTATGAGTTATAGCCTGCCCCATTCCATTTCTCCCTTTTTCCTCCTAGTATTTTCCTCCCTCAATCCTCAATATTTATTTTTATTATTGTTAATGGATATCATCTCTTCTGATTCAACTCAACTTGTGCTTTGTGTGTGTGTGTGTGTGTGTGTGTGCGTGTGTGTAATCTTTCCACCTCCCCAAATATTGAGAAAAGTCTCAAGAATTATGGATATTATCTTTCATGTAGGCATGTAAACAGTTCAGCTATTTCCTGTTTTCCTTTTCATGCTTCTCTTGATTCTTGTGTTGGAAAGTCAAATTTTCTATTCAGTTCTGGTCTTTTTATCATGAATGCTTGAAAGTCCTCTCTATCATTGAATGACTCTTTATTCCTTTGAAGTATTATACTCAGTTGTGTTGGGTAGATAATTCTTGGTTATAATCCCAGTTCCTTTGAATGCCAGTTCCTTCTGGAATATCCTATTCCAAGCCTTTTGCTCCCTTAATATAGAAGCTGCCAGATCCTATGTTATCCTGATTGTATTTCCACAATACTTGAATTGCTTCTTTCTAGCTACTTGCAGTTTTTTCTCCTTGACATGGGAACTCTGAAATTTGGCCACAACATTCCTAGGAGTTTCTCTTTTCGGGTCTCTTTCAGGAGGTGATCAGTGGATTCCTTCAATATTTATTTTTTTCCTCCGGTTCTAGAATATCAAGACAGTTTTCCTTGATAATTTCATGGAAGATAATGTCTGGGCTCTTTTTTTGATCATGGTTTTCAGGTAGTCCCATAATTTTTAAATTGTCTCCCCTGGATCTATTTTCCAGGTCAGTTGTTTTTCCTATGAGATGGTTTACATTATCTTCTATTTTTTCAAACTTTTGGATTTGTTTTCTAACGGCTTTGTTTATCTCATAGCCATTAGCTTACCTGAACTTGGTTCTCTTTTTTAAAGAACTATTTTGTTCAGTGAGTTTTTGAACCTTGTTTTCCATTGACTAATTCTGCTTTTTAAAGGCTCCTTCTCCTCACTGGCTTTTTGAACCTCTTTTTCCAATTGAGTTAGCCTCTTTTTAAAGGTGTTACTTTCCTCAGAATTTTTTTGGTTCTCCTTCAGCAAGCTGCTGACATGCTTTCCAAGCTCCTCTATACCCTGATCCCATTTCATATTCATTTTGGTGGTACTGGAGGCAGAGGCGTTGACTTCCTCTAACAGTATGCCTTGTTCTTCCTCAACTGAAAAGATGGAAAGAGACACCTGTTCACCAAGAAAGTAAAATCTATGGTCTTATTTTTTCCCTTTTTTGGGCATTTTCCCAGCCAGTTAGTTGACTTCTGAATCCTTTGTCAAGAGAAGGGCCTTAGTGTTTCTCCTCTCCCAGTACAAGGCTGAGATTCAAGTCAGCTGCTTAATTCCACTGAGGGTTGAGGTTTTGATCATCTCCCTATTGCCAGAGGCCTTAAGCTGAGCTGCCTGGACAATGGACCCAGATCGCTTCCTTACCTACTGTAGCTGTCTGTCTCCCACTGCTGCTGCTGTCTGGGGCTAATGCTGGGGGAATCCCATTCCCTTCTTGCTAGGGAAAGCCCTCCCACACTGATCTTTGGAGCTTTCTTTGTTGCTTGTGGGTTGAGGGATCTGGGACCCTCCCTGCTGTAAATTGTGCCCCAGAGGTCTGTTCAGGTCTTGTTCCTCTGAGTGTTACATGACCAAGGCTGGGCTCTTTTCAGCTCAGCAGCCCATGAGATAGACCATTCCTGTCTGCCTTCCAGGTTACCCTTGGATGTAAACCTCTTTCACTCTGTTGTTCTGTGACTTCTGCTGCTCTAGAATGGGTTGAGTGTCATTTTTTACAGGCATTTTCTGGGCCGTGAGGGAAGCACTAGAGTGTATGCATCTGTCTAGTGCCCCATCTTGGCTCTGCCTCTTGATCAATCTTGTTTTTCTTTGATAATTTTTGTTTTCTTTTCCCTTCATTTCTATCACTTGATTTTTGATGTCTTATTAAAGATCTTCTAAGAATTCTTTTTGATCAAGTGACCATTTGAAATTACTCTTTGTGGGTTTCTTTACTTCAATATCCTCCTTTGAAAATGAACCCTGGTCTTCTCTATTCCCATAATAGCTTTCTGTGATTGGATTCTTTCTCCTCTGCCTGTTCATTTTTGTAATTTTTGTAATCACATCTAACCTGATGTATGGGGGATGGTGCCTCTTGCCACAGATCTTCAGTTCTTCTAGTCTGGAATCAAAACCAAAATTCCAACATCCTCTAAGTGTCAATGGTCAGCAGAAGTTCCCTCAATCTTCCTGGGCTCAAACACCCAACTCTCCTCACGATTCCCATGGGTAAAATTTCATTTGATTGGGAATAAGGCAGCCTCTCAAACCAACTAATCTCAGGGCTTGTCACTTGTAGCTTAAGTTTGCTGCTTATTGTTACAAACACCTCTAGCCTGGAGGTGTTTACTCTTCACAGGGACTATACCTCACCCCGGGCCTTTTTTTTTTTCATCTCAAGTGGTCCCAGGAAGACCCTGATTGTACCCCTATTCTTATTTGCCTCCACCCATACTTTATTTACCCTAAGGCACAATTTTAACTCTTTTGTGGGGGAAAACCCTGAGAGCTTGGAATTTTATAACCTATTCCCCCATCTTCCAAGAATACTCTCCCTGTATGGTTGCTTTAAGAATATAATTTGTTATGTAGCATGGTAGTTATCTTTCCATATTCCCTAGTATTTCAGGGATAGACTTTTGATTCCTTTACATCATTATTACAATCTTAGATGACTTCTTGCTCATATCCAACATGTTCTCTTCTCCTTCCCAGCGTCTTCCTCCTATTGTCTCTCTGTGACATAACATGAAATACACGTTATCTTGGAAAATCTATAGGTAATCCTATAAATTTCTCCCTAATAAGATTATTCCTGGGTTTAGAAATTTTTCTGGGAACTGGAGCTTGTTTCCCACATTGCTCATGCTTGCAACATATAGTTTTCTCCATACAGGGCAAATAGGTTCCAATATTCTACTTAGAGTTAATCCCCTTCCACCTTCACTATGAAGCCTCTATTATTTGGTGGGTGATACTATTGAGGTCAGTGAACCATAATGTTGAGGTTTGGGGTGCTGGGTACTCCAAAATACTGACACCACAGTTCCTGCCTGAATGAATTAGATCTAAACCAAAGGAATACAAAGTTTATTAAAGATTCACCATATTGGGTTTACTCATAAGAAACTTCACCATGTGTGATACTTGTATTAACCAACTGGCCAAGTAGAATCTAAGCTATATTGAATCCGAGGGCCTTCATGGAGGGAAGATGGAGCTCATATATGGAAAGACTGTTGGAGGGATCTGGGGTTGTTCTAATAGTCAGGGGTGATGGAAGGAGGGGTTTAGGGAAAGTCTTAAGGAGGAGTCCAAGGAGAACCTAAATGAGACTGGAGTGACTGATCATGGGTGGGACACAACTGGAGACCATCTGAAGATAAAAGACAATGGAGGGCTGGGGTGGGAAGCAGGTGGAACAATCCAAATGCATATGGAGGATGAAGCTCTGTGAAGGGTAACAGATTTGGGTATGAAAAGCCAAATTAATTGGGAATATTCAAGGAGAGTTCAAGGAAGGTCCCAGGGTCTGTACCCCATCAACAGTATCTATTTATAAGTCTGTCTCTAGATCACTGAGTCTGTAATCTGTTGGTTTTCAGGTCATTTTCCTCTTCACAAGGATTTTGGAGTCTAGCAAACAAACTTTTACTTTACCCTATATACTGTCCTCATATGTACAGATTTTAATACATTAACTGGTATCTTATAAAACATCTCAGTCTTCCATTTATCAACACTTTCAATTCTCATAACTTACATTTTAACTTAATCAATCTATCAGTTTGTTCAATTCACCCCTTTGAAAATATCTATGCCACCTCCATTACCTCATGCTCTGAAATTTCCTCTTTCATCACAAGTACCTATCTTTACTTTTCTCATTCTGCCTTACTCTTACTAAGCTGTTGTTTCTCTCATGTGCACTTCACTCCTTCTATTCCTGCTTTATCCCCAAGTCCACTCTACTGTTCAGGGAATCTTTTCTTTTCTCTATTCATTTCTTGAGCCAATTTTATCGCTTCAGTTACATATTGTCATCTAGCTTTGAATTGGTGCGCCCTTATTATAAAAGAATTCTGCTAGTTCTCAACTCTGGGTCACCCATACTAACTACTTATTCAGTTCTTCCAAGCTTCACAGTGAAGTAGATGAGAGAGAGAGAGAGAGAGAGAGAGAGAGAGAGAGAGAGAGAGAGAGAGAGAGAGAGAGAGAGAGAGAGAGAGAGATCATTTGTGATGTGGAATGCAAATAAAAGCAAAGAAAATTATCTGTATACTTGAAATCTTGCATTCCATTAGGGGAAGACTACACAAAAAAGGAAGCTTGGAAGCAGAGAGTAAGGCAAGTGGAGAGAAGTCCAGAGAAACATCAGATTTGGGAATGAAATGAATATGGCTGAGAATCCTCATGAAATGGTGGCCTGGGCTACAAACCTACCAATCAAGAAATGAGGCCTAAGGACAAAGGTATCTCCAAGATAGGAAGACAGATGTGGAGGTAGAGAGAAAAAAATGTCCTGAGAAGGAGGAGAATCAGGGGTTGTTTGGTTGTTGTCCTTTATCTTTGAAGAGGACCAAAATGGCACCAAAATTTTAAAGTGCAATTTCAGAGTGCCTGACTGTGGCTGAGCTTGGCAAACTCACCACATGTGGGGTACAGATAGTTTATTTGAATATTTGGGGGGGATATCCCAAATTTTCACATCCTGAGTTTGCATTGTACTGTCTCAATTCTGCTTTGTTCAAGAGCACAGCACTTTTTCTTATGTGAGCATGCCATACTGAGCAGCCCTGTGACAGCATCTCCCATGTTGCCCAGTCAAATCCAAAGTTCTTGAGAGTGTCCTGGTATCACTTCTTCTGACCATCATGTGATTGCCTGTGATTGCCCTCAGGCATGCTCTCCATAAAATAGTCTTTTTGGCAAGCATACATTTTGCATTTGAACAAAGAAAATCAGAGTTGTGCTCTCTGAAGCATAGTTTGAATACTTGGCAGTTCAGCTTATGAAGGACTTCAGTTTCTGGTACCTTATGTTGCCAGGTGATCCTCAGAATCTTCCTAAGACAGTTAAAGGGGAAGTGATTCAGTTTCCTGGCATGGTGTTGGTATACTGTCCATCTTTCACAAGGATGTAACAATGAGGTCAGCACAACAGCTCTTCAGATCTTCAATTTGTTAGTCAGTCTAATACCTCTTCTCTCCCAAACCTTTCTTGGAAGCCTCCCAAACACTGAACTAGCTCTGGCAATGCATGCATCAACCTCATTGTCAAAGTGCACATCCCTGGAAAGTACACTATCAAGGTAACTGAATTTATCCACAGCATTCAAAACTTCTCCATTGGTGTAACCAATGGTTACACATATGGATGGTGTGGTGATGGTTCATGGAGAACGTGTGTTTTTGTTTTTGTTTGTTATTTTAGTTTTAAGTATTAGGTCAAACTTGGCACAGGCTGCAGAGAATTGATCCATACTTTGTTGCATTTCAGATTCAGAGACTGCATTGAGTGCACACTCATCTGTAAGCAGAAAATCATGCACCAACACTCCTTCCACTTTGGTCTTGACTTATAACCTTTTAAAATTGAAGAACTTGCCATGACTACGGCAGTTGACCTTGATGTTATGTTCATCCTCATTGAAAGCATTTGTCACCATGGCTGAAAACATCATGCTAAAAAGCATGGAAGCAAGCATACATCCCTGTGTGCTTGACTGGTAACTGGAAAAACATAAGAGCTCAGAATCAGGAATAAAGAGATCATGGAAGAATTTTTTTTTTTTAATTTTTAATTTATTTATTTATTTAATTTTTTTTTTTTTTACATTCATTTTCACAAATTTTGGGGTTCCAAATTTTCTCCCCTTTTATCCCCTCCCCCCACCCCAATAACCCAGGCAATCTAATTTTCCCTATCTCCAATCTGCCCTCTCTTCTGTCATCTCTCCCTTCTCTTGTCTCCATCTTCTCTTTTCTCCTGTAGGGCCAGATGACTTTCTGTTCCTCCTTAACTGTATGTCTTCTTTCCTAGTTGCAACAACAATACTAAACAGTTGTTCCTAAAACTTTGAGTTCCAAATTCTCCTCATCCCTCCCTCCCCACCCATTCCCTTTGAGACAGCAGGCAATTCAATATAGGCCATATCTGTGTAGTTTTGCCAATGACCTCCCTGATAGTCGTGTTGTGTAAGACTAACTGGATTACCATCCCTCCTAACCTGCCCCTCATTGTTTCTCTTCTGTCTTTTGATCCTGTCCCTCCCCAAGCGTTGACTTCAAATTGCTCCCTCCTCCCTTTGCCCTCCCTTCCATCATCCCCTCCCTTGCAATATCTCTTTCTCCTCCACTTTCTTATACTGTAAGATAGGTTTTCATACCAAAATGAGTGTGCATTTCACTCCTTCGTTTAGTCAAATGTGATGAGGGTAAACTTCTTGTTTTTTTTTTTTTTCTCAGCTCTCCTCTTTCTCCCTCCACCAAGAAAAACTCCTACCTGCCTCTTAAATGACATATAGTTACCCCCTTCCCTTTCCCTCCCCCCACACCTCTCTCTCACCTTTTACCCCAGTTTCTTTTATGGTATGGTCCCATCCCACTCAGTTCAATCCATGCTCTCCATCTCTGCACGTGTGTGCATGTGTGCATGTGTGTGCATGCGTGCACATGTGTATGTGTGGTCCCACCAACCACCCAGATACTGAGAAGTTTCAAGATTTACAAATATTGTCTTTCATGTAGGAATGTAAACAGTTCACTCATGGTAAGTCCCTTAAGACTTCTCCCCGCTGTTCACTTCTTCATGCTTCCTCTCATTCCTGTGTTTGAAAGTCAAATTTTCTTTTCAGCTCTGGTTTTTTCATCAAGAATGATTGAAAGTCCTCTGTTTCATTGAAAGACCATATTTTCCCTTGAAGTATTATACTCAGTTTAGCTGGGTAGGTGATTCTTGGTTTCAGTCCTAGTTCCTTTGCCTTCTGGAATATCCTATTCCACGCCCTTCGATCCCTTAATGTAGAAGCTGCTAGATCTTGGGTTATCCTGATTGTATTTCCACAGTACTGGAATTGTTTCTTTCTAGCTGCTTGTAAGATTTTTTCCTTGAGCTGGGAGTTCTGGAATTTGGCCACAATGTTCCTAGGAGTTTCTCTTTTTGGATCTCTTTCAGGTGGTGATCGATGGATTCTTTCAATACTTATTTTGCCCTCTGGTTCTAGAATGTCAGGGCAGTTTTCCTTGATAATTTCATGGAAGATGATGTCTAGGCTCTTTTTTTGATCATGACTTTCAGGTAGTCCCATAATTTTTAAATTGTCTCTCCTGGATCTATTTTCCAGGTCAGTTGTTTTTCCCATGGGATATTTCACATTCTCTTCCATTTTTTCGTTCTTTTGGTTTTGTTTGGTGATTTCTTGGTTTCTCATAAAGTCATTAGACTCCATCTGTTCCATTCTAATTTTGAGAGAACTATTAAATTCAGTGAGCTTTTGAGCCTCTTTTTCCATTTGGCTCATTCTGCTTTTGAAAGCATTCTTCTCCTCATTGGCTTTTTGAACCTCCTTTGCCAATTGGGTGAGCCTATTTTTCAAGGTGTTAATTTCCTCAGCATTTTTTTGGGTCTCCTTTACCAAGGTATTGACCTGTTTTTCATACTTTTGTTGCATCTCTGACATTTCTCTTCCCAGTTTTTCTTCCACCTGTCTAACTTGCTTTTCAAAATCTTTTTTGAGCTCTTCCAGGGCCTGAGCCCACCCACCACCCCCCTGGGGTGTCTGGGGTACTGAGGCCCCGCCCTCCATGTCTTTCCCTGATGGGAAGAATACGTCCTCATCTTCGTCAGATCCGAAGGTCGGGATCATTTGCATTTGTTGGAAAAAACTCTCTAAAGTCTTATTTTTCTTCCCTTTTCTAGGCATTTTCCCAGCCAGTTACTTGATTTCTGAGATTCCTTTCCACCCCCCGCCTGGATCCGCCCAGCTAGTGCTTGGCCTCTGAGATTTAAATGGGTTTTCCTCCTGCTGGCTGTCAATCAGTGAGCTTTAGTTCAGGTGCTGGGGTGGGGCCAGGGCCGTCTCCGAGATTCTGAACCCTCGGGGGTTTTATGCAGAGACTTTCAGGAATGGAACGGGTGGGGGCGGGGTGGGGGTCCCGCCTCCCAATCTCAGCTCCCCTGGGGGTCCCGAGCAGAAGCCTTCAGCAACAGAGCGGGGTGGGGGCAGGGCCGTCTGCCAGGCTCAGCTCTGTCAGGTTTTATGCGGGACTCTTCCGTAATGAAGATCCAGCCTGCTGTTGGGGGATTCCTGAGTCTTGGGCCTCTGCTGCCCCAGCCACCGCCCACTCCTCTGCCTCCGCCGCTTCCTGCCCCCGTCCCTGCCACCGCCGCTTCCTCCCGAGGGGGCCCAAGTCACGGAGACGCCCCGCTTCCCCTCTCCTTCAGCCCGGCTTTCTTTCTCACTGACCTGTAGCTTCTGTGGGTGGAGGGACTTTCCCGGCTCCCGGAGCTTCCGTCTCTGAAGCCTGCTCGGATCAGCTTCTCTGCGGCCCCGGCCAGGGCAGCGCTGGGGGTCGGGTTTACTTTCCGGGGCACTCCGGTCCCTGGGGACGGGTCTTCAGGGCTCCCTGGAACGGAAATCTCTTCCACTCTGCTTCTGCACACCTTGTATTCACCCCGAAGTTATGGGGGACTCTTTTTACATTAATTCTATGGGCTTTGGTTTCGGAGCTCGTAAACGTGCGTCCTTCTACTCCGCCATCTTGGCTCTGCCCCCCAGATCATGGAAGAATTAATGCAGCTCTATTAATAGGAACAATTACAAGTTGAACCTGTCTAATCATGATATACTGGACTTTTAAAAATTATTTTCTTCTCTTCTACTGATACCCCTTCTCTCAGCAGATAACTGCTCTTTCTACTTTAATTAGAAAGTTGATGCTGTCTTTCATAGGATGTTGTTTTTATATTCTACCCTATTCTTCAAATTTCGTTTAAACTACCCCTCTGCCCTTTCACTCTAGCTCTAGGTTCTAGGAGGTGATCTCTCCAAAGGAATATAATTTTGTTCTTCACAGGATGTGTTTGGGTTTTCGGGACAGACTTTTTTCCCTATTTATTTGTCCTAATTCTTTCTAAAGTTGGGACAATACATGCTTTTAATTCATGAAGACTTCATTTAGAACTTGGAATATACTTCTGAAGACACAGGCTTTGAAAATATCCATTGTGATTCAAAAGGAACTACTTGGCTTTGTCTCTAAACTCTAATCATTCTGGCTTTCACTGATTGGCCAGTAGTCTTCTTCTTCTTCTTCTTCTTCTTCTTCTTCTTCTTCTTCTTCTTCTTCTTCTTCTTCTTCTTCTTCTTCTCTCTGTCTCTGTCTGTCTCTGTCTCTCTCTGTCTCTGTCTCTCTGTCTCTGTCTCTCTCTGTCTCTGTCTGTCTCTGTCTCTCTCTATATCTCTCTCTCTCTCTCTTTCCCACCTTGTTTCTATCGTTCCCTTCCTTCATTCCTCCCTCCTCATCACTAAATCACTAATTCCTATCTCCTGGCTTTCCTCCCATTCCTACAAACATTTCCAGGTCTCACTAATTCCCTTGACAAGATTGTTGGCATGTTCATCCCTTGCAGATATAATCATATATCCCATCTGTTTCACTGCAAAACCCCCCATCTGTATCTTATGCTTCATATGCTAATCATCATTATCATTTTCATAGGTATATATTAATATATTATGTATAAATAAATGCACATATTTATTAACATGTATGTGTGTATATCTAGGTATAAACAAGACCTATGCATCTCTACTTAACCAATCCCCCTACTCCATTTAAACAACCACATTAACCATATCAAAATACTTTGTATCATTTAATCAAGCTTTTCAAACTAGAAAATCTTTGGTGTTATAAGAAATGATGAGCAGGTGGACTTCAGGAAAACCTGGAAACACTTACATGAACTCATGCTGAGTGAGGGGAGCAGAATCATAACATTGTACAGAGTTACATTGTGTGATGACTAACTTCTCTCTCTTCTCAGCAGTTCAAGGTTCTCAATCAACTGCAAAAGACTCAGGATGGAAAATGTGATCCACATCCAGAGAAACCCAGAGTCTGAATGAAGATCAAAGCATGCTTTTTGCTCTCTCTTTTCTGCTTTCATTTGTTTGTTTCTTCTCTCTCGTGGTTGACTTATTGTTTATAATTCATCTTCACAGCGTAATGAATGTGGAAAATAGGTTTAATACCTATGGATGTTCTGTGTGTATGTGTATATATATATGTATATATATGTATGTGTGTGTGTATATATGTGTGTGTGTGTGTGTGTGTGTGTGTGTATATATATATATATATATATATATATATATATATATATATATAGAGAGAGAGAGAGAGAGAGAGAGAGAGAGAGAGAGAGAACCTATATCAGATTACACACTGTGTTGGGGAGGGGAAGGAAAATTTAAAACTCAAAAACTTATGGAATTGAATGTTGTAAACTAAAATAAATAAATTTTAAAAAATATTTGGATAAAATAGAGTAGCACTCAAAAAGAAACACATTTGCATTTTCTGAAGACACTTGCTCATACTCTTTATTCAAATATACTTATTGTATAGTACTACAATCATTTTTGTAAGGGCTTACTATGTTCCAGGTTAAAGGTTTAGAACACAAATATAAACAGAAAGACAAATCTTACTGTATAGGAGTTTATATTCTAATGGACAAAAACCAACACATACAAAGTAAACTGAAAAGGGATGGGTAGAGGGAGGGTAATTGTTGTTGCAGAATACTGGAGGAATCTGAATTATAGCTCAGTGGGCAATGAATAAATTTGTGGCTCTCCTTAAATAAAAGTTCTTGGTGGAACCACCCAAAGGGAAAGGCCAAAGGGCTGAAATGGATTCTTGGGCCCAAGAGATTTTCCACCATAAAGAACTATCCTAACTGCAGTTTAGAAGCTTATTCTGAGAAATGGAGAGGCTTTATATAAAATAGAAAGTAATATTAGATTCAATATTTCTAGTATCTGGAAACATCTAGATAAGAGCTATTTCTGTTTTGTCCATGCAAGGTAATCATGTGGGGAGAAGGAAATAAGTCTGGACCTCCTGACCTCTTTCTCACTATTTCCCAGAGGGACCCCTTGTAAACTTTGGAAGACTCAAGCATCCTAGTGCAAACCTGAAGAGGCTGATGAAATGTATACATTGAAAGCCAAGGACAAAATAGACATAATGAGAAAGGTAAATTTCTAATGATACAAGTACCCTAAAAGAAAAATTTGTTATACCTAAGAACATCTTGAAAATGCAAGAAAGAGGATTTCTAGGATATGTGAGTTACACCAGTTTTGCCCACAAATTCAACTCTTGAGCCCACTTTCCCTTCAACACTCTATGATCTGGAGAGAAAAGATTTCATAGTTTTCTTGGATATTTGTTACTAACTTTTCTTACTATACTACCTTCATAAAATAGCCACTTATAAAATGTCAATTGAACAACTGATTGATGACAACTTATAATTACAAACACACACTGACTTTGGTGTATACTTACATACTGTGTACATACACATAGAGATACATATGTGTGTATTTTGGTAGGATTTATTAAACTTTTAGAGATGAATTATATAGGTTGATTCTTAGATGAAAATAAAGTTTGTACTGCCAAGGACAAAGTAACATTAAAAATATATATATATATATATATATATATATATATATATATATATATATATATATATATATATACACACACACACACACACATATGTATATATTTATATATACATATATATACACACATATATATGTAACATACATATATATGTATGTATGTATGCATTTATATATACAACGTGGAAGTCTATCAGTGGAGTAATGGATAAAGAAATTGTGGTGCATCAATGTAAAGGAATATTACTCTCAGCTGTAAGAAGTAAAAGCTATACATAAACTAATGTAGAGTGGTAAAAGTTGAGTCAATGACTACAACAGTGTAAATGGATAGAATGATAAAAAATCAAAAGGGCATAAAATAATATGTTAAAGATTAAGCATGACTCAAATGAAAAGAAGTGAAAGGAAATTTGCAAGTCATGGAAACATAGTATTTCTCTCTTCCTGAAATTTTCGCTTCCCTACTGCCTCTATAATTAAAAGAAAAAAAAAAAAACACCTCCTCAGCCTGACATTTAAGGTCCTCAATTATATCTCTAGCTTCCCTTTCAAAACTAATTTCAGAGTATTTCACATTTTGCATTCTTTCCAAAATAGACCATTGACTGCTTCATGAATGTAATGTACCAAGTCCCATTTCTTTATATTCACCTAGGCTATTCCAAAGCTTGGAATATAAACTTTCTTCTCTATACCTTAGAATCTAACTTGTTTCAAAGCTTAGTTTATGTTTCATCTTCTCTATGGAGTGTATCCTGATAACTTCAAATTCTTAGTGGACTTTCCACAGTCAAATTAATGTCCATTTCAGTTGAGATGTGATAAATTGTGAAAATGACACTTTGGGGAAGCTACTGATGACTTGTATAAACTGGAGCAGTGTGAAATGAGCAGAAACAAGAGAATGGCATAATTATTAGTTTTATTAATACTACTAAGTATCTTACAAAATCTTACTCATACTACTAATTACTTTATAAAATCTTGTTGGATTGAGCTGCATAGTTCTATAATAAATACAAATTATAATAATATTATAATAAAAATAGACACCTAGAGGTAATGGAATAAATTCTCGAGGCATGATTTATAGAATGCAAAAAATAATCATACGTGGGATGTAGCCAGAAATGGATTTTGCTATTTACCAGAAAAGTAAGTATCAATATCAATTAGCAAATTGAACACACACATACAAACAAACACACACTCATATGAAGGTAATCTTGTATAAGAAGACATATTCTTTGTAAAATATCTAAAACATTTGAAGAATGCAAAATTATTTTCTACAAATTTTTAAATATCTGCATCAAACATGTATATATGATTTTATTTTAATAAAATTATATATACATATATAATTTTACACGCATTTATCAAATTGTATATGTGTGTATATACATACACCTATATATACTTTATTTTAGGTCTGATGTTTCATATATGTATTATGTCTGTATGTATGAATCTTATTAATTTTCTACTTGTGAATAATGACAGGAGATACGTTTCTTAATGAGGAAAATTGGCTAAAGTTTTACCAGCGAAGCAAATTTAGCTGCTTCTTTTTTGAACTAGACAGTCACAAACGTTATAAGGCATTAAATACTTTCAGTAGCCTTAAGTAAGGGATTAAATATTTTGACAATCAGAGGAAATGGAGGAGGGTGTATGGTTAATTTTCATGTTGTTTTAGCTTCTTCAATTTTCATACATTGCAATGACTTAAAATTATGAAAAACTTGAAGCAAATGAAAAGACTTCCAAGGGCAGCTAATTATTTTGCTGAATAAACTGTCTGAAGGCAACATCAATTGCTATGACTTTTATCTTCTTGTGCAGAAATCAGAACACATGCGTTGGTAAATAGAACAATTAAATACGTTCCTTCTAATTCTAACTTCTTTGATTTTCTTTGTGTGTGTGTGTGTATGTATATGTATATATGTGTGTATGCATATACACTCACGTATATGCATATATATGCATACACACACATATATATTTATACACACATATATATATATATACACCTAGACTCTGTATATGCATATACACATGTATGTATGTATGTATATATAACCCAAACTGTCAATTTTATCATTATTATACCTTAATTGGTCAAAAATACTTTCATTCATATATATATATAAATATATATATATATATATGTTATCTCCTTTTCTTCTCTTCATATTTTTTGATGATATCTGACCTGTTATGTTTGAAACATGTATCATCTAGATTTTATTGCGATTCACATTGTGTGATGTGACATTTTATATGTTAATATGACATTGATCTAGATCTTATTATTACAGATGATGTAAGATGTTGGTCCTAACTAAATTTCTGATAGAATATTTTGAAATTTTCTCAGATGTTTTGCTCCATAGTAGGTTTTTATTTCAATTACTTCTGTTCTTGAATTTATTTTATTTTGATAATATATTTTATTGCTTGTGGTTTGTGTTTACCTAAGATGTTCCATTAATCAACTTTTTCTATTTTTGTAAAAAAGCATCAAAGTGTTGATTACTATTTTGTAGTGTACTTTGAGATATAATAGTACCCCTTTCACTTTTTTTAATGTTACTTAATATTTTTTACCCTTAGCTCTACCAGATAAATTTTGCTATTGTTTTGGCTAGTACCATAAAGCAACCTGTTACTATAGCACCAAATCTTTAAAAATGCAGAATTCCTGGATTTTTCCTCCTTCGCAGTTTTGCTTAGTTTTTTTTCCCTTTTTGTTTGTTTTATGTTCCCACTCACTTAGTCAAGTCTATGATAGGACTGCCCAGTAATTTAAATGGTGGAAAATCCTTTAGAAGATAATTAAGTCTTTGTTAATAATGAGTGTTATGTGATGGAACCAGTACTTTCATGACTCAGCATCTCTTAGTTTCCTGACTTCACAGATTTCCTTGACTTCCTCCTCCCATGAAATCTATTGATCACAACTTTATTGATTTAGCTTCCTAAACTTGGAACATGCATGGAAGATCCCACTATTTTGTATTCAATGCCTCTCAGACAGACAGTTGCCTATGGCCGCACATGGAATGATTTTTCAAAGAAAGATAAAAGAAGCTAAGCACTGCTACTTGTGTAACATGTCCTTACTCTTTCTGAACAAAGTAGACATCTTTAATTCAATGACTTATAAATATCTCATTTTGTCTCAATCTTAAACTTGAACGCAAAGTGATATACCTTTTGAACCACAGCAGCATTTTAGTTTTATGATCATTTAACTATGTTAATAAGAAGCAACCATGAAGAATTAATATCCCTCAGATTATTTGTTTTCTTTTATTCCCAAAAGAATGTTTTATATTTCCATTATATAGGTCCTGATATTTGTCTTCCAAGTATTTTATAAATTCTATAACTATTTTCGATTGGATTTATTTTTGTATGTTTTCATACTTTTTTATTATGTGAGAAGACTAGCATTTTGTGGATTTATTATTGTTTCATTGTAAAGGCTATCATTGCAAAGATTAACTCAAATAACAGTAATGACAGTGAATATTCTTGGTTGATCTCTCATCTTAGTAGAATGAACTGTAAGGTTTCTGTATTACACACAACACTAACACTAGATTTTTATTTTAATTTAAGTACAGAGGACTCCAAGAAAAGTTCATGGATTTCTGTCTTTTAAAATATTTTAGCATTAATTGGTATTTTATTTTGTCAAATATTTTCTGCATCTATTAATATAATTATGGGGTTTATTGTTACATATGAACTATTAGGTTTATGATATTACTAACACTAAGCCAACCCTCCAGTTCTGCATATGTAAACTTTATTATAGCATACAATCTTTGCTACATAACTCCTCAGCCTCTTTGATAATATTTTATTCACTGTTTTTAATCGTTTTCTGAACAAATAACTGCTAGACAAGCTCATTCCAGGTAAATGACAAAGATAAAGTATGTAATGAGGACAAATGTTTTCTTAATCATGTGTAAGGCCTCAAAAGTAATGTAAAAGGAAACCCCTTCATTCAGTTCTTCAGGCATAATCCAAGAGATATGTCATATCAGGAGGTTTTAACCACTGGTCTGACCATGGTACACACTTGGGGTTGCATTTGATGGGCCATGTGTTTAGTTTCTTCCCCAAATATACAAAGTTTCCCTCCACTATATTCAAAATTTGTCCTTTATTTTCAGAACTTGAATCTCACAACTCTTCTCACACTGCAATGTTAGAGCACATGTGGCCATAAATCAAACTGAGAAATTTCATAACAGCAGAAATAAGTTCAAGCATCACAAAATTTATGGAAACAAAACAAGATCCTACTATATCAAGGTAACATAAAATTAAAAATAATATCCAGCTCGTTACCTAGCTAACTAGCTCTTCAAAAACTTTTCCAAGAGTGAAAAAGTTAAATGCTTGGGAATAAATGCTTGCCTTCATTATCCACTCCATCCTCAGAAATTCCTAAGAAGAAATAAATCCAAGATACAAAATGTTCCAGAATTCTATGTGATATTCTTTTTTTGTAATAGTAGCATTTTTCAAGTTATTCCAATTGCATAGATGAAAAACTTTCAATTAAGTGCAAATATGTAATAGGGACAGTATGTCGCAGGTTTGTGGCCACCTGCGCGTAGGAAGAAGAAATAGAATGACTTTTCTGGCTAGGTCAGTCTACACAACCACTAAACTCAGATTCCTTTATACTTTATTGCATGCATAGGCATGAGTAAAAATAAGGAGGAAGAAAGCAGCAGAACCCTTCTCAGTGGTCTAGACTATTTTTGAAATTCTATGTCCAGAAGTTTTCCTGTACTTCAACAAAATTCTAATCTAAGTCAGTCAAGCATTTAGCAATTAATTTGTCAAAACTTTCATAATAGGTGGAAAAAATTCTTCTTGCTACTTATCACTACTGAGATAAAAGATCTGAGGCACAGGGAAATGTTAAGTAGTTTGATTAAATCATAGTAAATGATAAAGGGGAAACCGATAATAGAAATTCTCTTCTTTCTTTGTTTTACCTTAGATTAGTCATTAGGCATACACACAATGATGCAATAAAAATTTTGCAGTGCTTGGAATTTATTGAAAATGAATAAAGTATATGTATTATAAAAATTCATTGTGCTTTTTGTTTCTTTGTTTTGCTCTGAATCTGTTATTTAATAGGACTGATGAGCTTCAACTTGAGGAAATTCCTTTTAAGAATGTAGATTCACAATTTTGTGATATTAGTTCTTAGACAGTTGCTTAGAGCACTGAGAGGTTAAGTGATTTTGTCAAGGTAACTAAGATGTTGTGATAAAGTGAGAATCGCCTGATTCTAGGGTCTTCTATCAAGGATGCCCTATAAATCTCGAAGATTTATCTATGCTTATAGGAATGGGGCTCTGGATCTTTTATTTTATTGCTATTATTAGATTCTAGATGAGTAAACCACCTCTACCAATGCAAGCTGGCACTTTCTCTGTAATTTACAATCTTGCCTAAAGAACTGAGATGATATGACTTGCCTATGATCAACACTGATATTATTTGTCAATTATAGAAAAATAACTGAGGCGTTCTAGACTCCAAGACCTGCTTTCCATCTACTCTTTCAAATTATCATATTTAAATAAATTAAAGTTTATCTAATGATAACATGGAGACAATGGTCTCCATATAATTTTATTGGTGATTTCCATTCAAACATGTGATTGAAAATATCATAGCCAAATTAAAATTATGCTTTTCTAAAATCTTACACTTCTTTTTTTTAAAATTCCATTAAATATTTATACTTTTAAAAAAAATAAAAAAAAAAAACCCAGTCTTTCAAAATAAATGCCTAAAGTACATTACACATTAAGGGAGAAAAATTGAATCTCAGAATATTGAAGTAGAAAAATAACTGAAGGGAGGAGCCAAGATGGTGGAGTAGAAAGATTCAGATATACTAGCTCCAAACCCACAGTCCATAAATTACCTATAAAAAGAACTCCCAAGGGGTTCTGGAGCAGTGGAAGCCACACAGCAATGGAGTGGAGGAGATTTCTGTTCCAGAGAGCCCTGAAAAACCATCACCAATGGTCCGTCACACACCGGAACCAGAATGGAGCCCAGCCCTGCCTTGGAGGTGCAGCCCCCAGAGGAGCAGATCTGAATAGGCTTCGTAGACAGAATCTCCCACGGCCGTGCAGGTCCCTCAACCCACAGGCACTGCAGGTGAGTGAGAGAGACTTCTGGCCTGGCCAAGAGGGGAGCAAGGTGCCTCCATAACTCAGGCCCCCTTGGGAGACAACAGTGGGGGAAACAGCAGACCGGCACTCCCATGGCAGGTGGGAGCTCCAAGGTCTCTGCATAAACCCCCTAAGGGAACAGAGCCTGGGCGGTAGCCCTGCCCCTACCTGGGAACTAGAACTTAATCCCACTAAATAGCAGCCCTGCCCCCTGCTGAAAGCACTGAGGCTGGGAAGCAGCATTTGAATCTCAGACCCCAAGCACTAGTGAGGCAGGGAGAGGAATCTCTGAAATCAAATAATTGGCTGGTAAAATGCCTAGAAAAGGGAAAAAATGCAAGACCATAGGTTACTTTCTTGGGGAACAGATATTTCCTCCTTTCCATTCTGTTGAGTAAGAACAATGCTTACCATCAGCTAAAGGCATAGAAGTCAAGGCCTCTGTATCCCAAACATCTGAAATAGATATTCAGTGGGCTCAGGACATGGAAGAGCTCAAAAAGGATTTTGAAAATCAAGTTAGACAGGTGGAGGAAAAACTGGGAAGAGAAATGAGAGAGATGCAAGAAAAGTATGAAAAACGGGTCAATACCTTGCTAAAGGAGACCCAAAAAAATGCTAAAGAAAATAACACCTTGAAAAATAGGCTGACTCAATTGGCAAAAGAGGTTCAAAAAGCCAATGAGAAGAAGAATGCTTTCGAAAGCAGAATTACCAAATGGAAAAAGAGGTTCAAAAGCTCACTGAAGAAAATAGTTCTCTCAAAATTAGAATGGAACAGATGGAGGCTAATGACTTTATGAGAAATCAAGAAATCACAAAAAAACCAAAGAATGAAAAAATGGAAGAGAATGTGAAATATCTCATTGGAAAAACAACTGACATGGAAAATAGATCCAGGAGAGACAATTTAAAAATTATGGGACTACCTGAAAGTCATGATCAAAAAAAGAGCCTACACATCATCTTTCATGATATTACTAAGGAAAACTGCTCTGATATTCTAGAACCAGAGGGCAAAATAAGTATTGAAAGAATCCATTGATCACCACCTGAAAGAGATCCAAAAAGAGAAACTCCTAAGAACATTACAATCAAATTCCAGAATTCCCAGGTCAAGGAGAAAATATTGCAAGCAACTAGAAACAATTCCACTATTGTGGAAATACAATCAGGATAGCACAAGACCAAGCAGCTTCTGCGTTAATGGATCGAACGGCATGGAATAGGATATTCCAGAAGTCAGAGGAACTAGGATTAAAACCAAGAATCACATACCCAGAAAAAGTGAGTATAATACTTCAGGGGAATAAATGGTCTTTCAATGAAATATAGGACTTTCAAGCATTCTTGATGAAAAGACCAGAGCTGAAAAGAAAATTTGACTTTCAAACACAAAAATGATAAGAAGCGTGAAAAAATAAAGAGCAAAGAGACGTCATGAGGGACTTACCAAAGGTGAACTGTTTACATTCCTACATGGAAAGACAACATTTGTAACTCTTGAAACTTTTCAGTATCTGGGTAGTTGGTGGGATTACACTCACACAAACACACATACACAGACACACATACACATGTGCACACACACACATATACACACATGCATGCACACACAGAGACAGAGAGCACAGAGTGTATTGAATAGGATGGGATCATATCTTGAAAAAATGAAGGTAACCGGTGAGAGAGAAATGTATTGGGAGGAGAGAGGGTGAAATGGAATTGGGCAAATTTTCTCTCATAGAAGAGACAAGCAGGAGACTTTTAAATGGAGGGAAAAAGGGGAGCTGAAAGAAAAGCATGAAGTTTACTCTCATCACATTCGGCTAAAGGAATGAATAAAATGCACACTCATTTTGCTATGAAAACCTATCCTACAATACAGGGTAGGGGGGATGATGGAAGGGAGGGCAATGGGAGGAGGGAGCAACGTGAAGTCAACACTCTTGCGGAGGGACAGGATCAAAAGACAGAATAGAAGCAATGTGGGACAGGACAGCATGGAGGGAAATATAGTTAGTCTTACACAATACGGCTATTATGGAAGTCATTTGCAAAACTACACAGATATGGCCTATATGGAATTGCCTGCCATGCCAAAAGGAATGGGTGGGGAGGGAGGGATGGGGAGAAGTTGGAACTCAATGTTATAGGAACAACGGTTGAGTATTGTTCTTGCTACTAGGAAATAAGAAATCCTGGTAATGGGGAATAGAAAGTTATCTGGCCCTGCAGGACAAAAGAGAAGATGGGGACAATGGAAAGGAGGGGTGATAGAAGAGAGGGCAGATGATAGGGGAAATTAGAATTCTTGGTGTATTGGGGTGGTGGGAGGGGATAAATGGGGAGAAAATTTGGAACCCAAAATTTTGTGAAATTGAATGTAAAAACTTAATTAAATAAATTTATACATATAAAAAAAGTAAAATAACTTAGAGATCAATCATCTTGTCTAGTGCTTTTCATTTCTTAAGAAAACTCTCAAAGAATTTATTTTATTCTTCATGATATCAAAGAATTCATGATTTCATCACCATATAGACTCATTCCACCGTATCACATAATAATCAATCTTTCTCTTCTCTATCTGGCATGATTCTTGATCTCATTTTTATTAAAAATCCTGGTAATGGGAAATAGAAAGTTATCTGGCCCTAGAAGACAAAAGAGAAGATGGGGACAAGAGAAGGGAAGGAGGATAGAAGAGAGGGCAGATTGGTGATAGGGTAAATTACAATGTTCGGTGTGTTAGGGTGGGAGGAGGGGACAAATGGGGAGAAAAAATGGAACCCAAAATTTTGTGAAAATGAATGCAAAAAGTTTAATAAATAAATTTTAAAAAATTGGAATCTAGCTGCCTACAAAGTCAGAATATGAAATGTTTCTTCCTAATTGTGATACTGAGAAAAGGATATGTTGAGAAAACTGCTAGGCCAATTATTTAAAACTTATAAAATGTGATATTCATTGCATTAACCATAAACTTAATAAAAGGCAAATGTTTGGCGTTAAATTAAATGTTTAAATTTTTTTCTCTGAAATCAAATGATTAAAGCATGACAGAAAAGTATTAAATATAATTCTGAATAGTCTACAGATTTTTTGTGAATTTGTGTCTTTTTGCATAATGACTGGAAAAAATATTTTCTAAAAGTTAAAGTTTTTTTTGAAACTCCTTTTTGAATAACTTAGTAAATGGGAAACAGCTCTTCTAACTCAACGGGATAAATGTTGGGGTCAACCTCTATGAATATTACCGATAGTAGAGACTAAAAATTACTCCATCCACTCAAAAAGAGTCATGGCAAGGTTTTATTGTTTTTTAACATTCTCCAAAACTATGGAGCCTAGTATGTCCAAAAAATTATTCAAGAGCTTCAAATTATTCTTGTAACATAGAAAAGTAATGATATTCCCAAATACTATTTGAATTCATCGGATACTTATATTTTCACCATTTTTGGTACTTCTTTTCAACTTTCTTTTCAAAAATGTAAGCAATGTATAAACTGGTATGTACTGCTGCATTTCATTGGTCTTTATGATGACACCCAACTAATTCTCACAACCATGTAAGGAGGCAAACACAGTTGTTTTTTACGAAAACACTATAGGCCTTTTTTCCATTTTTTTCTTCATATTTGACTTTCCTAATGGTAGATTCTTGAAGCTTCTCTTTAAGTACTTCACACATGAAGGTTATGTCACAGCTGTATTTTCCATTTTTACCACAATTCCATCGTTTTCATACCTCAGATTTTAAATTTAAAAGATGCTGAAGCTGAAGTTTCTCCTTGTATACAAAGTACTTTAATAGTTTGATAATTAAGAATTCATCCTAAATCAGTTTATTTTGGGAGCATACTTCACGAGCTAGAAGTCATCTTTTTTTTTTTATCTTTGAGTTCGTATATTAACAACAACAACAATAAAACATGGAGGTAGCCCTTTAGAGGAAACGTGCTTTGGGGGCGGGAGGGGTCAAGATGGAGTAGAAGGACAGACCTGCAAAAGCTCTCCACTGTAGCCCATAAAATACCTGTAAAAATGACTCTTAACAAATTGTAAAGCAGTAGATGCCACAAAACGACAGAGTGAAAGAGATTTCCAGCCCAAGGCAGCCTGGAAGACTGACAGGAAGGGTCTATCATACCAGGCTCAGAGAAGAGTGCTGCCTGGCCCTGGCAGCATGGCCGTTGCCAGATTACTAAATCCACAAATGCCAAAGACAGCTGAAAAGTCAATAACAAAACTCTTTCACCTGAGTGAGAAGGGAATGTGATCTGGCCTGATCAGCAGCAGCTATTTCAACTGCAATGTCCATTTTTTGAGCCCTCTGCCTAAAGACCTTAGTGGGATTGAGCATCTAATCAGGATCTCAGCCCTGAGTGGTAGCTCTGAAGTGAGCAGCAGTGCTGGCATGGTGGAGCTGGACATGGGTTTGGAGAGGGAATTTTACTTCCAGGTCCCAGGCAGAAAAGCTTTTGGTTGCTACCAGACCAATATGCAGTCTAGGACAGGAGTAAACTCCTCTCCCTTGATTGTGCCACCTTGTAGGAACTGGGAACTTACAAGTTTCTAGAGTATACCACCCTCTTAACAAAGAGTTCAAAAGTCAAGTAACTGGCTGGGAAAAATAAGACTATAGAAGGTTACTTTATTGATGAACAGGTATTTTCTTCCATCCTTTCAGATAAGGAAGAGCAACACATCCCATTAGAGGAAGAAATAAAAGTCAAGGCTCCAGCATTCAAAACCTCCAAAGTAAATATGCAATGGTCTCAGGCCATGGAAGAGCTTAAAAAGGAGTTTGAAAATCAAGTAAGAGAGGTTGAGAAAATTTTGTGAAGAAAAATGAAAGCAAAGCAAGAAAATCATGAAAATCTGGTCAACAGCTAGCTAAAGGAGACCCAAGAAAATGCTGAAGAAAATAATGCCCTTAAAATAGACTAACTCAAATGGCAAAAGAGGTCCAAAAAGCCAATGAGGAGAATGCTTTTCAAAGCAGAATTAGACAAATGGAAAAAGAGATTCAAAAGTTCACTGAAGAAATAGTTCTTTAAAAATTAGTATGGGGCAGAGGGAAACTAATGACTTTATGAGAAACCAAGAAATTAAAAACAAAATCAAAAGAATGAAAAAGTATAAGACAATGTGAAATATCTCATTGGAAAAGCAACTAGCCTGG